>JABASH010000124.1:0-57789 GCA_019776445.1 Tomocerus maximus
AAACGGAGCATTTTAAAAAAAAGTATATTTCTGAGAAATCGTATCTTGTAGGGTACTTTCAATTCCCTAAGTGGGAACCCCCAACGTGAAAATTTTTTTCCTACCCCAAAGGTCTCAAATATAGTAACAGAGTGATGTTTTTGGTCACTACATGCATGCATAGGTAAATTATCATAGGATTTGAATTCATAGACCTAAACTCCTTTCTACTCTACTTACTGTAGTGATAATGTTATAGTTATATTAATAGCTTAATTTGAACCTTTTAATTTTCGTTGTTTTTTGGAAACTTTAGTTAGACACAAGTTAAACTAAAGCAAATGAAACTAAAAGCTAACGTCATAGAAGGAGTTTTCAAGCTTAAAAGTTTCCCGTTTAGACTTTACCGTTTAGAGGAGCATTTTGCAGGTTATTGAGGTTCAATGCGGGATTGTATGCATATATCGAGCCTTGTAGTATGTGTATCGTACATAGATGAGTACATTCATATAATATTATGTTTGTACATATTGCAAAAAGCGGACTTCAAATAAGGTGTAAACGAAGTATTATTTTCTGAAACATATTTTTAATAATTGATCCATAAGTATAATAATTCGTATGTTATTGCCGCTTAGTCGTATGTAATAGGTTATTACGATATAAATAAATAAATGTGAATATTATCTTGGGATACCGACTTGTAGTTCTGAATGGGGATTTACATCTTATGTATGTGAGTGTATTGTTGGCAAATGACATGATGGAAAAGTGAAAATGAAATGGAGGAAAAATTGTATAGAGAAATTTGTATTGAGATGGATAGAGATGAAAATTCCACTTTACTACTACTATGACTATGGTCAGGTGAGGCAGGAGAAGCAGGGGCATGAGAGGAGGGTAGTAAAAGTAGTAAATAGTAAATCGTCTCTGGTGAAGTTCAATTGAAGACTCGCGTCATGTCATGTCAGTGAGAGTGAGCAAGGAAGAAGGAGCGTCGGGTTCCTTTGGCTATTATTGTAGGTTGACTTGGCTTCTTCCTTGCGTTGCATGGGGCTGTCTCATTTCATTTGATTGAATTAGGTGGTTGGAGCGACTGAGAAATGAAAATAAGAGCAGCACTGCTCCGCAAATAATCAATATTTGCTCCTTTTTAGAAAGAACGGAACGAAGTGACTGAGTCGTCAGTCGGGACTCGGGACGTTGAGTTGGGTTTGGGAGAGAACATAGTAGAGAGGACCTAGAGAGAGAGAGTATCCATCCAGACCAAAGAGAGAGAGAGAGAGTCGGAGTCAGAGGAATGAGTACAATAGCACAGGCCAGGCTGGGTTTAGTTGGTACTTTTCTAGTAGTATGGTAGTGTGGAAGTAAGTGTGGTGCTGATATGGTTGGTGTTCCTGCTACTCTCTCGTATGTATGGTATGCAGTGGAGTGTGGATATGGATGATGGTGGTGGTGGTAGTGGTGGGCACTGTAATAGTATACCTATAGGCTCCATACCTAGACTATATTACAATCAGTAGAGGAGAGGAGATCGAGTGAGAGAGAGACAGAGTCGGAGTACTAGTACCTAGAAGTGGAACCAAAAGTAGAGACCGCAGAAGAGGAGAGTCAGAGAATTTCGAGATGAAGAAGAGTGTAGTATTATAATCTTTTATTTGTGCGTATGCGTAAATGAAGGCAATAAGAAAGAAACAAGAGGTATATGGAAATAGTGCATATTGCGAGAAAATAAGAGAACCAAACGAACTGACTGTGACTCTGCTAGGTCTTTGCTATATAATAATAATGTCTATATGTGCCTATCTCTCTCTCTCTCTCTCTCTGTCTCTATGTAATAATGTCTACCTATACCAGTTGGTAGTAGAGTAGAAGAAGGCCTTAGGCGAGGCGTCAAGCCATTACGTTATGTTAGGCACATAATATTATAATATCCGTTCCTTTCAGAGAGCTTTTCTAATTTTTTGCTGTGGTTTTCGTTCCTTTGCGTTTGCTTCTTTCTCATTCTCAGGTATTCTATGATTCTACGTATTTCGGCTATCGCTATGTCTTGTAACTTGTATGTAGACTTACTTATTTGTGTACCTATACTTATACATAATAATACATGCTGCATACCTATTGGCTTAAGGGAATGTTCTGTAAGAAAGGTACCTATTACTTATTACAACAGTGGGTAGTATGAGTATGTAATGTAATGTAGTCATTCCATGCGAAGTTTCAGTTACATATCTGCATGCACGTATAGAAATATGTATCATACATGTACGTACGGTGAGGATGGAGTACCTATGTAAGTGTAAAAGCAAGAAGGTGGTATTTATCCATCTATATAAGGAAAGATAGATATGGTTATATAAATATTAATGTAAGCAAGTATATAGTTTAGTATAGGTTAATATCATGACAAATATTGCATATTTTGTACTACTAAAAATATGTAGTGCTTAATAAATATGCACACTGTACTGATCTTAAAATTCAAAATCTTCAATAGTAGTTTGCTTTACTTGTGGGTTCAAATGCCAAAAATGCATTACAATATAAGATCTCTGCTTGCACCCACCATACGAAAGAACTAGGTACTTAAATACTGACATGACAGTACAGACACAATACTTGCATGTATCTTTGCATGTTGCATAGTTAAACGTAATACGTCCACAGAAATATATTATGATGTACTTAGATATTTAGGCACATCCTGTAAGTTTTTCTCATTTTCATTAAGGGAAGCAAAGCACACAGTAAGACAGTTCGTTTTTATTTTATAGTATTAAAAATCCCTGTTAAATGTATCGCACGTCACATAGTCACATCACATGTGTCCAGGAATTGTTAATACATTTTGATTTACTCCCTCAAACCAATAATAGAAATAGTGACAAGCTAGCCTAGTGAATGTACGAACTTACTGAATAATTTTCATTACGATTTCTGGTTTCGTAAGTATACAGTTTAGAAGGCATCGTGTGCAATACAAATACAGAATACAATCATGACATGGGTAGTGTTATGGCTATTAGAGTATCTAGAATCTAGAGTGAGTGAACACCTGAATAAATATTTTACATCTTATAAGAAGTAAAACTTAGCTACAAGTTCGTGAGTCCAGCCGGTTGCGGTTTTGGTAGTGTGTTAAGCTTAGGAATTTTGCGTATTTCTAGTAATGTATCCGTTTACATATAGTATTGTACAAGTGCCTATACAAATATTCATATATACCGACAAATATTTTGGGTGGTACTGTTTAAATGAGCTCTTTGAAGTTTTTATAAAAAGTATTTTACGTTTGACTACGTCTATTATCCTGCAGTGTACTTGGACTGTCTTTGCACTGATTCACTGATTAAGTACTTTGGTGTTGACACTACAGTTGACACATCACATAATGATGACTGTACATGCTCGGCTCTTCATAGAGTAAATTTTGTCTTTGTATTGTCTTTTAAGCTGAAGGTCTTTAAATGCTTTTCTGTGGCCTATGGAATAAAATTGTTCGTATAATGTAATGGTAAGTTCCCTTACTGTTATACTTTTGTCGGTTAGGCAAATGTACAAATGTACCCATATGCCTACACTTATTTGCAAATAGGGAAAATAATGTCATCAAATGTGATTTAATTTGTAAAGCATTATATTTTTGATTCACAATAATAACGATTTTTTAATGCTTACAGTTTACATTATACATTAGTTATGCGTCCTACTCATATGTAATGTACTCGAGTACGTCCTCCATAGCTATAGGTAAATAGTAGTTTAAGCCTTAAGTTTTGTTCTTGAATGTGTTATTTATATTTTAGTGCAAAGAGACGGGGAGACGATAAAGTTCTATTCTAGAATGACTTTTTGTTCTTGAGTATTGTATGTATTACTACTACTATTATGCATTGTAAGTATCCTATTATTATATTGAAATGTTGTTTTGTGAGGTGCAGCTTTAAAAATAGCTGTTGTTTGATCTCAAGACATTCTCAAATTCACATAAAATGTCCACAAATAAATACCATAATTTGCCACAGGTTAGCCCTGTAGAGCGGATGTTTCGTTTCAATGTAAAAGACTTCATATGCGAATTTTGACAACATGCCAGACGCCAAATCTAGAAGTACCTATATGTGTAAGTCTTATGCCTATTTATTATGTGTATGTTTATGGGATAGAATTATGTTTGGTTTGATTTGCATTAATTATCTGTTTACATACTTTACTTATGTTTCGTTTGAAAGAAAATACCCAGTTTTTCAATTGTATAAACATTATGTGACTTTCTGGCTATGGTTTATGACAGATAGAGGGATGATAGTCTTTATGAAATTGTGTAGCATGTAATAATATAATGTAGCCAACTCAAAATGTTAAATAGTTAATTAAGCGGCCACTGGTGATGTTATAGAACATTTCCGAAAGGTTTACACTTCAATTGGAAGCAAGTAGAAGTTGAAACTCAGCGATTTTCAATTAGCCAGATTCGGAAAATGCAAAAAGGAAATATTTGAATTTCTTGACGGGGAAAGTCATAACGATTATGTTTATTTGTAGCATAAGCGTATGGCTTTTCCCCTTGAGATTTTCGATTGTTCAACTACGTCTGCGCTTCACATACGAAAGATGACCTCTGGAAAGAATATCCAATATAAATAAGAATGAAATGTATCCCCATTAAATACTAATTAAGTTTAGCTGGTCTATTTGATTAATTTTTGAAAATGCTGTCAATTGTAATGTAACAAGGGCAGTTGTAGGATTTTGAACCTTAAAGTACACCGTGGGAATCCACGCACCGCTTATCACCGGTTACTTTTACACCCTGTACCTTAAAACTCTTTAAAATCCTCTAGTTAGTGTCGATTTCCATTTCAATGATATCGGTATACACACCTAGACCTACGCGTGCCATTCTAATTTCTAATCAGTATTTTGAGAAAGAATACGTATATTTTCTCTCAATTTCAGATTGAAATTATCGTCGTATAGAAAACCCAGGATTGATTTCCTTACGTATTCAATAAAAACCGGTCGGTACAGTTTACTGCTAGCTTGTCTATACTATTGTGGTATATTAGGTATATTTTAATAATATTATACCTATGTAGTACGTATGTATGCGCTGTTGCAGATTGTGGGATTATATTTCTTTTTTGGGGTTTTGACACACAATTGCATAAATAATGAATTATAGTGATAGTATATATAGCATTTAATAATAATGAATTGAATGAAGTAGAAAATGAGAAATTTTTGATGTGCAGGTAACAAAAGAATGGCGAAATGTAGCGAACAATGATGTTAGTATCGGATCAGAGTCCAATCGAAGTAAAGAGTGATCAGGATTCTTCTGTGTCCGTATTGGAAGTCAGGTGTGCCAAGTTGATTCCGAGTTCGCAAGTCTCTACAAGTTCAGTAAGGAAATCGCCGGAGCCTGTTACGTGTCGCCGCCTCCGATCGCCGGAAACGTGAGAAAGTAGCAAAATGCGAATCTACAAGTAGTTCCCAGGAGGTATGGAAAACTACGATTTATTCGGCGATGACTTGGGAAGTGGAATGCTGGATGGTTTGGCAGACTTAGGGGCGAGCGACAGCTTCAGCGGTAGCTCTCAGACTCAGTCGAACCCTTCCCAGAGGTCGGCGGGCGGCGTGGAGAGCGTGATGCAGAGTTTCAACAGTCAACCGCCCAGCTACACGCAGATCGGTCAAGGGATGACTCCACCATCTAAAATGGCATCCGGACCCGGGGGATATCCCGACTATACGAATCAGTACGGTCAGTACCCGTCCAGTTCCCAGCCGACTCTTGGGAGCTACGGGACGCCTCCGGGCGGGACTCCCTCCCGCCCTATGGCAGGCTACCCTCCTTACCATCAACCATCCAACGTGGCCAGTCCCAGCATTCAGCATTATCAGGATTACTCCGTACAAAGTCAGGGGATGATGAGACCTGGGGGCGGGGGACCGCCTCCGCCCACACAACAGCCGCACGCTCCGCCTCCACCGCGAATGGTCAGTCCAGCTCCGCCTCCGCACTCTCAACAACAATTCGGAGCGTATCGAACACCCGGGCAGGACCCTATGTATGTCCAGCAAATGCAAAGATGGAACGAGCAGCAGAGCTATGGATCCACGTTGCCTCATCATTACCCTCCAAATGCGGCCACGGCCTACCGTCAACCTCACGCTTACCCCTCAAATCTTCCGCGACCACCGCAGCCTCAGCAGTTGAGTCAGCAGCAACCTCCAAGTTCCCAACAACAGCAACAACAACAACAGCAGCAACAACAACAGCAACAACAACAACAACCTCAGCAACAGCAGCAACAACAACAGCAACAGCCCCCGCAAAGCTCTCAGCACAACATTCCGTACATGGCGCGGCCGCAGGGGCCGACGCCGGTCATGTCACAACCGCAATATGCGCAGAATATGTATCCTAATGCAAACACACAGTACTCAGACTACCATCACGCTTCTTCTGCGGTGGGGAGACTGGGGAGTGGGCCTGTGGGTCCCACGGCCACGCCCACGTACCCCGCCACCCATCACAGTCAGCAATATAGTATGCCTACAGCCCAGCATAATCAATATGGGAATCAGTATGGACAGTATTATCCAGGACAAGTTCAAGCGACACAGGGGATGACGAGTGGAGGTCCGCCCTCGACGTCGAACCCGATGTCGACGCCTTACCCTGGCTCTTACGCGGGCCCTACCGGAGTACCCGTCAATGTCAACTCTTCGGTTCCTAACGGAAGTCCTAGTTATAGACCCGGCTATGCTCAACTTCCTCAATTATCGCCACGACTTCCGAATGCGTCTCCGAGACCTCCGGCACCGTCACCTAGGCCTCCGGCGGCGACGACGCCCACGATACCTGCGTCACCCGTACAAACATTACAGAGTCTCTCACAGAGTGCCGGGCCCAATTCCACGGGTCCACAACCCCCACCCCCACAACCAAACCCTCAACCCAGTAGTTTACAGCAATTAGAGCAGATGGTTATGCCTCATGTGAATAAAAATTCTCCGTCACCGAAACCTCATAGTATGCCTGGCGGCGGGGTTATGAGTCCGATGAGTGGGCCCAAAACACCAATGTCCATGCCAATGTCTCCGAGCATCAGCGGGCCCAAGACGCCGATGTCTCCGACCCAGTGGCAAACACCTCCGATCCGCCCCAGCCAACCTCCTCCTGTATCTAAATCCTTTCACCAGCAACAGCAGCAGAATAGTCCTGGAAACTTGATGTCACACATTCCTGGGCATAGCGGGTTGCCGCACTCTCCGTTGACACCTCATTCGTCAAACCTCGATAATACCCTTTCCAGTATTGTGCGAGCCCAAGAGGCGGACTTGGAGCTGAGCAGTCTAAGTGCAACGATGGACACGTCCACTCCCGAATGTCCGGTACCATCTTCGAGGGAAGACAACAGTATGCTGAGCAAACCAACCACACCGGCCCCACCTCCTCAAAACTCGAATAGTCTGAGCAACGAGCTGAGTTCCCTCAGTTCTTTGTCGTCTTCTCTGGCGGTAGGGGAGGAGTCGTCACATAGCACAAACACCCACGACTCCACGGTAGATAATCTCAACTCGAATCAATCAGGTGGCCAGGGGTCGATGTCAGGAGCCTCGTCGTCCATGCAGCTAGACGACTCTCGTTACTCAGTCATTAATTCTTTAAACGAATCTCCGATGGGCAATGACAACAGTATGTCACTATCTTCCTCCATGGACAATTCACAAGTGAATCAGCAACTACCGCCCACATCTTGTGACTCCTCCGGCTCCATGGTCAACTCTGTCGGGAGCAATTCCATGACTTCTCTAGGCAATAGTAATTCGAATACTCCGCAGCACAGCATGAGTTCTGGCAACGCCTTCTCGTCCGTCATGGGGATGAGTCCGCAAGTAGCCAACTCGTCGTCAATGTCCACACCGTCACCTGCGTCCCAACAACAAGGCCTCCCCCAAGTCAACTCACAACCTGGAGGCCCTATGCAGAATCAGAGCAACTCGGCAATGAACTCCTTGTCGAGTGGGAACATGATGAGTAGTTATGGCACTCCCAACTCAATGCCTCCGCAAGTACCACAGCAGAATTCGGGCTACCCAAACAATGCTATGAATGTCAACGCTTCCTCCAGTTCCGGTATGAGACAACCGAGTATGATGCAGCCTCCACACCAGTACCAACAGCCCAGGTTCCCGGGAACTGTGGATGGACCAAATACAGGACAGCCGCCTCAACAACAACCTTACATGGGCAGCTACCATGCGGGGAACGTTCGTCCGGAAATGTATCCTGGAAGCCAATACCAACCAGGTGGTGTTCATCCCAGTTCAATGGGTGGCATTCGACCCCCACCGGGACCTTCGCAATATCCACCGATCGGCCATGGTGGACCTCCGCCACAAATACCACCGCATATGGCCACGCCTGGAACTCCGGATCGCTATCAGTTTGAAATTCATCAGCTTCAACAACAAATTCAGCATATGTACTCTTTGCCACCTTCTCAACAAACCCAAATTCAGGTATTAAATAAGTCAATAATAATTCATCCTAAATTCGGAAAATCAAATGTCACAAGTTCATTGTAATTGAGTTATGATTTTTTGTTGCTTAGATCAACGAATTGCAGGAGAGATTGCGAAGTTTGCAGCAACAGCAGCAACAAGCGATGCCTCCTGGTAGCTCTCAATATGGCATGCAGCCTCCGATGGGTTCTGTGCCAAATCAGACTGGACCTATGTACGGACAGCAAAGCTCTATGCCCATGTCCCAGGTAATTCAATGGAGCTAAATTGCCCTCTAAATAATGTATATGTGCTGGCGGGATGGAGAAGACTAAGTATAAAATGTTTGAGTGTAATTTACGTTGATTTGATGGTGATATCGGGTATGGAAGAGAGATTATAGAATATTACAGAGACTGCTATTGATTTTTGTGTTGAACGTAGGGAATGCCTATGGATGTGCTCCCTGGAGACATGTTGGATGAGCCCGTAGGGAAATCTAAGAAGAAGAAAGAGAGGAAGCCTAGGGAAAATAAAGGTGGAGGTAAAGGGAAGAAGGGAAAAGAGTCAAAAGACTTGAGCGGGCTCGCTGGGAACTTAGGGCAACCTGCGTCCAATTTTTCCGCACCTGGTCCGTTGCCGCACGAAGTATACGAATTCCAAGATGTACCTCCGGAAGTTCCTGAGAAGAAACCTAAAAAGCCTAGGTAAATATTATTAACAGTTAAGGAAATAAATATTTGATATAAAAGATGATTTCATAGTATTCTATTTGTATTGTGGTAGGAAACCTAGAGAGCAGAAATCTCCAAAGGAAAAGAAAGCCAAAGAACCCAAGCCGGTAAAAGAAAAAACTCCTAAAAGGTAAGGTTTTCAAAAATCTACCAGTTGATTAAAATGTTGAAATTCAACATTAGTAATAAAAATGATGTTAATAGATCGAGGAAGAAAAAGCCGGCGGTAGAACCTCCCCCGAGCAGCGGAGAGAATCAAAACTCTTCGCAGTTCGGTGAAAGTCTTTTAGAAGGAGACACAACAGGCCCACCCGGTCTTTTAGACGATACAATTGAATCGGATCAAAAAAACGGGATTGGTGCTGCTGGTATCACAGCAGCTGAAGGAGGCCCCTCTGTGCCCACTAGCGGAGGGGAAGGTGATACCAGCACCCAAGATGGCACAAACACTGAAGCCATGTCCACAGGACCTCTTCCTGCCCCAGAGCTTGCAACACCCGAAAAGCCCAAAAAGAAGAAATCAACAAAGCTAAAGTCTAGCTCAAGCAAAAAACGACCTTCGAAGTGAGATTCCCTTTCTTTCGATTCCAATAAATTTTGCCTTTTTGCTTTATTAAGACTTTTAGTCTGTGAAAGTCTTAGTGAATAATACAGCTAAAATAGCTATAATTTCAAATAATGAAAAGTAAAGGACAGGTTTTAAAACGATATATTTTTTTTTGTTTTTTAAATATATTACTTGTAATTCTTTAGGACTTTATTAGCTTTGTCGAAGAAGAAGAAAAGGAAGAGGAGCGACTCCGAAGGATCCGATATGGATGCTACACCACCTCCTTCACCCCCACCCGAAGATGACAATTCAAATGTATGTAAATATATAAAATATACAAGTCTCGGTATGTAGCGTTTGAGTTTTGTGTACCAATTTATGTGGTTATCAAATTGCAGAAACGAAGATCAGCTCGAAATACTAAACGAAAAAAATATGTTGACGATATCGATCTGGCCATCTCCGATGATGACTTGCTTCTTCCGAATAAAGAGACCTTGAAAGCTATTGAAGCGGCCAAGGCAGCTTCTGTGGCTGACGCTGTTGCCGCAGGAATTCCAACTGAGGGTGATGCTGCAACGACGCCGGTTGCTGAAGTGAAAGCTCCAGAAACCTCGGCAAAACCACCACCTAAATCAAAGTCAAAGAAAAAAGAACCAAAAGAAGAACCAATGAAAGAAGTTGTTTCAAATAAACCTAATTTTGTATTTGTGGTAAGTTGAGATATTATTTTTGATTTAGAAGTTGGTTTGATTTGTCCATTTGTGAATGTAATACATGTTAACATTTTTTGTAGAATCCTGCGGAAGAAGACACAATGATTATCCAGCATATTCTTTCCATCCGAATGGGTAAAAGGGAAGTCGTGTTTGAGTCCTCAGACGATGAAGATGAGACGAAAGATGCCAATAAAGAAAATGTCGAGTCTAAAGAGGCAAATGAACAGTCCAAAGAAAATGAAAAACCTAAAGATGTTGAAGAATATAAGCATGAAGAAGGAATGATCAATCCAGAGACGGGGGAAATTGAAAAAATTGAAGATGAAGAAGACAAAGAGAAAACTGAAGTCAAATCTGAAGAACCAAATGCTTCAACTGGAGAGACAGAAACCGCGGAAAAATTCCCTGATTCCGAGGAGAGTAAAAGTGAGGAGGTACAAAACAAAGAAACCGAAAATGAAAGTAAACCTGAAGTCGAGGAAAAGCTAGAAAAAACGGAGCCTTCCTCAACTGACGTTGAAATGACTGAAGCCAAATCTGAAACAGACAATAAAGTTGAGCCTTCTGCAGAAGAAATTAAACCAATGGATATTGATGACAAAGAAAATTCTCAGGTAGTCGAAAAGCCCGTAGAAGAAGAAACTAAGGACGCTGTAGCTGAGGAAAGCAAAACAGAAGTTTTGGGGGCAGTAGATGATAAATTGAAAGACTGTGAAGTAGAAAAGAAAACCGACGGAGATATCGAGAGTGCCCCAAAAGAAAATGAGGAGAAGGAGGTTGAAAGCAAAGAAGAAAAGGAAGTAGAGCCGACGGAAATTAAAGAACAAAAAGATGGGGAAACAGGAGAAAATGAGGAAGTTAAAGAGCAAAAGGAGGAAAATAATGTAGAAATTGGGGAAATTAAAGAAAAAGAAGGAGAGAATAAGGATAAGGAGGGAAAGAAAAAGAAAGTGAAACGGGAGCCTGAAATAATCGAAGTCGAAGAATTTTACGTCAAGTACAAAAGTTTTTCCTATTTACACTGTGAATGGAAAACTGAGGAGGAGCTTTTAAAAGGCGACAAGAGAGCAACCCCGAAAATCAAACGCTTTAAACAAAAACTGAATCAAAATTCGAATATTTTTGAATTCTTAGAAGAAGAGCCTTTTAATCCGGATTTTACCGAAGTAGACCGAATTCTGGATATGAGCGAAGTGAAAGATCCTTCCACTGGGAATGTAACGAGAAACTATTTGGTGAAATGGAGATCTCTACCTTACGACGAATCAACGTGGGAGCTTCACGATGATATCGACCCAGCGAAGCTTGTCCAGTTCCATAAGTTTTACAAACCACCACCGAAAGATCAATGGAAAGTCAAGAAGCGGCCTAAAGCAGGAGAATGGGTGAAATTAGAACAAAGTCCTGTTTACAACAACGGCAACACACTGCGCGAGTACCAACTGGAAGGTCTTAATTGGCTTTCCTTCTCATGGTTTAATCAGCGTAATTGTATCCTCGCCGATGAAATGGGTACGTAGCTGAATTGTATGCATAGACTGATAATGATGTACTCTCATAATGATTTCCCGATTTATTTTGACTCCCAACCATTTGAGTACACTGATATTGATTTCTGGTGACATTTAATTATTTTCAGGTCTGGGAAAGACAATCCAGTCATTAACGTTCGTTGAATCCGTGCACCGGTATGGTATTCGAGGTCCATTTTTGGTCATCGCTCCTCTCTCTACGGTTCCTAATTGGCAACGAGAATTTGAAACGTGGACTGATCTCAATATAGTTGTTTATCATGGCTCTGTTGCAAGTAGAAACATGATACAAGAGTACGAACTTTTCTACAGACACCCCGATAATCCTCAGATGAATATAAAAGACGTGTACAAATTTAATGTTCTCATTACAACGTTTGAAATTGTGCTGACTGACGTGATGGACCTGAAGGATTTTCCTTGGCGACTTTGCGTCATCGACGAGGCACATCGACTCAAGAATAAAAACTGTAAACTGTTGGAAGGACTCCGAATGTTGAACTTGGAGCACAGAGTTCTCTTGAGTGGAACTCCACTCCAAAACAATGTCAACGAATTGTTTTCCCTACTCAACTTCCTGGAACCTGCTCAATTCAGCTCCGATGAGAATTTTACAAAAGAGTTCGGCGAGCTGAAGACAGACACTCAAGTTCAAAAGCTCCAAGCAATTTTGAAACCAATGATGCTGCGGCGACTGAAGGAGGATGTTGAGAAATCCATCGCTCCTAAACAAGAAACTATCATCGAGGTAGAATTGACAAACATGCAGAAGAAGTATTACCGAGCCATTTTAGAAAAGAATTTTAGCTTTTTAAGCAAAGGAACTAATTCATCAAATATCCCTAATTTAATGAACACCATGATGGAACTCAGAAAATGTTGTATTCATCCTTACCTGCTCAATGGAGCGGAAGACCAAATCCAATTGGACTATCGTCAAAGTTTTAATGTTACTCAGGACGATCCTGATCTGTACTACAAAGCTTTAGTCACTTCATCTGGTAAAATGGTATTGGTGGACAAATTACTGCCTAAATTAAAGGCTAATGGACATCGTGTACTCATATTTAGTCAAATGGTGCGGTGTCTCGATATTCTTGAAGATTATTTGATTTATAGAAAATATCCTTACGAGAGATTAGATGGTCGCATCAGAGGACCAGTTAGACAAGCCGCTATTGACAGATTCAGCAAACCTGACTCTGATAGATTTGTATTTCTACTTTGTACAAAAGCTGGTGGTTTGGGCATCAACCTGACTGCGGCAGACACAGTCATCATTTACGACTCGGATTGGAATCCTCAGAATGATCTTCAGGCACAGGCTCGGTGTCATCGTATCGGTCAAGCTAAAATGGTAGAAGTGTACCGTCTCATTTGCCGAAACACATACGAAAGGGAAATGTTCGACAGAGCTTCACTCAAATTAGGACTGGACAAAGCAGTTCTCCAAAGTATGAACACAAGTCAAATTAGTGGAGGACAAAAGGCAGACCCAAATGCCACGGCCTCAAAACAACTTTCAAAAAAAGAAGTCGAGGATTTATTAAAGAGAGGTGCTTACGGTGCTCTCATGGACGAGGACAATGCTGGCGATAAATTCTGCGAAGAAGATATAGACTGCATTTTGCAGAGAAGAACTCAAGTCATAACTTTAGAAACCGGAGAGAAAGGGTCCACCTTCTCTAAAGCTAGTTTTGCAGCTTCTGGGAATAGGGAGGATATTAACATTGATGACCCTGACTTTTGGAAGAAATGGGCTAGAAAAGCGGAAATTGATGTCAACGAAGACGGAGAGAAGGTTGATGTACGTTACCACGTTTTCCATATCAAATTGTCGTTTTGAAGTCATTTAATACTCTATTTCTCTAGTGGTTTTTGTCATTTAAATATTTTTTTGATAGTACTTCCAGTTCATTTTTATGAATGTATTTAAATGTTTCTTCTTGAATTAATGTACAACTTTGGCGCAATTTTATGATTATTAATATTATTAGTGCTATTGTCAGTTTCCCTCTGTTAATGGTCCTTCATTTGCCAATAATTTTAACATTAAAATTGTATTTTTAGAATGAGTTGGTAATTCACGAACCACGGCGACGAACCCAAATTAAACGCTACGGACACGACGAAGGCGTTATGGATATATCTGAATTGGAAAGTTCTTCAGAGTCAGATGACGAGGGAGGTCCGGGTGAAAGAACACGTGGAAGAGGACGAAGAGGTCGAGGTCCTGGAAAACAACCGCGCAGAACTCGACGCAATGTTGACGAAGACTATCATGCTGACGACGGAGTTGTTGAGTATGGCAGGTGGTCCAGAAGCGAATGTTACAAAATTGAAAAAGGCCTTCTTACATTCGGGTATGCATTTTTGTTAAAAAAATAAGGCTTTGGCGACTTTATTGCCGTTGTATTGATATGATATCTGACTTGACTACTAACTGCTTTCTAAATGATGATCAGCCATGCTAATACTGAATGTAAACTCTTGTGGTTTGCATTATGCGTTAAACAACTTCTTCTCACCACTGAAACTTCACAAAGATCTGTACAGACAAATGAAATATGAGAGTAAGGTTGGTAATTAGTTTCTTATGTTGCTGTTTCAGATGGAGTCGATGGGACGAAATTCTTACTCAAGGACAATTTAGAAAAGGATGGCATGATCAAAATATCGAAGATGCATCTCGTGTCATTGTAAGAAAATTCAGGACAAATTTAAAACTTGACTTAGCCTCTTGTCAACTTTTTTTTGTACAGTAAAGCACTTTCTTGTTTTTACAGCTTCTTCATTGTGTCAAGAATTTCAAGGGAGACGAAAAGGTCAAATCTTTTGTACAAGACCTTATATGCCCTGAAGAAAATGGGACAAAAATTACAAGAAACCATTCAGGTAAAAACCAAATCTGTTTATGAATTGACTAGATGTTAAACTGGCAACTGGTGTTTTAAATTTATTAATGCTTATTCAGGTCTAGCAAATCCAGTTTCCCGCGGTGGTCGAAAAAGCAAAAAGGAGAAAAAAGCATCCAAACAAGAAAAATTTCCCGAAAACGAGGACTGGCTCAAAGACGAGAAATTCGACGGGGATGTACATTTAGATGGCAACTACAAAAAGCACTTAACCAAACATGCCAACAAGTACGTTGAATCTCAAAGTGGAATGACAATCTTGTGAAAATATAATCGTACAATGTCTATTGTTTCTTTTTTAGGGTTCTTTTAAGAATTCGAATGCTGTACTATATTAAACAAGAGATCATTGGGGAATTTGCGTCCAAGATTAAAGAAGGTGTTCAATATACTGAGTTGAAAGTATGTCCATCAACACTAATAGTCGACTCGGGTCCAGTGGAATGGTGGGATCGCGAAGCAGATGCATCTTTACTGATCGGAACGTATAAACACGGCTATGAACGTTACAACATGATGAGAATGGATCCATTGCTTTGTTTTCTCCATCGTTGTGGCCCCCCTGATGGATCTGCAGTTCTCGCTGAAATATCCTGTGAAGTGTAAGTATTATTTTTGAATACAATTGGCAAAACACAATAAATTAAATTCATATATGCTTAAAACTAAAAACTATTGAAGATTCTTAAAAAATAACTTTTGTCAATTTAATATTTCAGTAATGAAGAAGAGCTAGAGAAGGCTGTCGCCGGTGAAGAAATGGAAGTTGACGATGAAAGTAACAGCAATTTGGAAAGCGCTGGTGCACCCAACAACGTGGATACGTCCAATGAAAACTCTTTGTCTAAAGATACCCCAGTGGCCACACCTGTGGCAGCCTGTGATCTGGACAAAAAGTCAGAAGATATCGAAACTTTCGAGGGCATTGTCAAACCTAAAGAGGATGGTGGAGAAAAAGACACAATTCCTGATGCTAATGAAAGTACTGAAAAAGGAGACATTTCTGAAGCTGTGCAAGTCGAAAAGGCTGACACAGAAACTGAAAAGATGATCACTGATAATGTTGAAGCTATTAGCTCGGAAAATAAAGAAAAGGACACCAAAAAAGAGAGTGATGCCAAGGGTATGGTAAAAGAACCAGATGAGAATGAAAATAAAACTGAGATTGAAGATAAACCAGACGGTGAAAGTACAGACAAGACCGATGTTGCTGAATTGGGAAAAATTGACGTTGAGCCCATGGATTTGGACAAATCAGAAACAACTGAAATTAAAACAGTGGAAAATATAACTGAAGATAAAGAAATTAAATTTGTAGATGAAGAAGTGAAAGATGATAATAAAGATAAAGTTGGTGAAACTGCTGAAAATGTTAAGCAAGAGATAAAACAGGAAATTGACACAGAAAAGTCTGAAAGCGCGCAGGGCGAGAAAGTAGAAGCATTCGAAAAAATTGAAAATTCTGATGCTACAGTAAGCAGTACAACAGATGTCACAATCAAAATGGAAATCCCTGAACCTGGCAAACCTGTGGAAGGGGCTGTGCCTGAAGACGAAAATGTAATGTACTGGCCTACTGTATCTGACCTGAATACTCGTCTTAGAAAATTGATAACTTCTTTTCAGAGGAATTTCAAAAAGGAAGAAATCCGAAACGCGCAGAAGGCTAAGGTATTTGTTAATTTGCATTTGTTTTTATTGTGGGAACGGAATGGAAATTTATATGTATTTGATTCTAATTAAGATGCTTCGCCTTGTGTCACAGAGAATGGAAAGAAAAGAGAAAATTGAACAAATTGTTAGGGAAAGAGAACGACAAAAACTGGAAGTGTATCAAAAGCGGTGGTCCAAGAAAGAAGAGTCTGACTTCTATCGTGCTGTGTCTACATTTGGTATTCAGTACAGCAGTTTCAACTGCAGAAAGGAAAATATTTACGACTGGTCAAAATTCCGTGCTTTGTCGCGATTAGATAAAAAGTTTGATGAGACGCTTACTGAATATTTTAAAGCTTTCTTTGCCATGTGCAAAAGAATCTGTGGGAAGAAACTAAGCGCACAAGAAGGTAAGGTCTACACCGAAAATCGAAAACTACTTTAATTATGCATTGATTTTATTGTTATAAGATTACTAACATAGAACTTTCTTTCATTTCATATGATATCCCTTACGGTGCGCCCTTTGTTTTATGGAGTAGAATTTGGTGAGGAGAGACTCTAATTGCAATTTACACCCATCTTAATGCCCATTATTCGTTAAATAATTATTAATCGTGAAATATGTTTCATACCAGATTTAATTCAAGTTCCCGTTGATCCTCTTCCGGAAGAGCGAGCTCGGAGAACTTTAGAACGTATTGACCTTCTAAACAAAATACGCGAGGAAATCATCAGTCATCCTTATCTTGACGACAGACTCCGATTGTGTCAGCCATCCCTTGACATGCCTGAGTGGTGGATTCCCGGCAAGCACGACAAAGATCTCCTATTTGGAGCTGCTCGGTACATTTTTATTTTACCAAATTTTTTCCTGTCTTGTAGATTTCTAACAATTTATTTGTATCTCAGTTTGAATTTTATAATTGAGTGTGAATTTTGACAGACATGGACTTGGAAGGACGGATCTGTTTTATCTCAATGATCCAGAGCTGTCATTCCGTGAGATTCTTCGGCGTCACATTGCTGGAGAGCCTTTGTTAAATGCTTCCGAGAGATATGGCTACAAGAGCATGAAAGCCGAACAAGATGAAATAAAGAAAAGGCGTTCGGATTTTGTTGATATTGAAATCAAAGATATTAAGCAGGAGAGAGAACAACTACGGAAGAAGAGAGATGCTGAAGAGCTTGAAAAGGGAAAGGCAGCTATTGCTCAGTTGGAGAAACTTCTATCCGAGAAGAAAGCCAATGCCGCCGAAAAGGAGAAAAGAGAGCGAGAAAGAAAAGCTCTAGAAGAGGCTGAATGCAAAGCTAAAGAAGCTGTAGAGGAGGCAAGAGAAAAGACTTTAGCTGACCTATTAGAGAAATTAGAGAAATCATCAGAAAATTGTGCTGAAGAAACTGAAGCGAAAAAAACTGAAGTGGAAGAAAAGAAAACTGAGGATATTGAAATGGAAAAAGATGTTAGTGATAAATCTGAAGAGACGACCGAGGATAGAACAGTCAAAGAAGGCGAAGTTAAACCTGTAAGTGAAGAAACTCCAATGGAAGAGGATTCGGAGAAAGTGGTTGAGACAACTGCTGGGAAAAATGAAGAAAAACCTGCTAATGATGTTTGTGAGAAACCTGAGTCGACAGAAGATGAAAATAACAGTATTTCTAACAAGGTTGTGATTAAAGAAGAACCCAAAGATGTTCAGGAGAAGGAATCTACTGACCCTCCGAAAGTTATTGAAAATACAGAGAATGTGAAAGAAACAGAAATTCCTGAAAAAGCAAATGAGGAGGTTGAGAAAAGCGAGGAAGACGAGAAAATGTCAGTAGATAATGGAGAACATAAAACAGTAGAGGAAATTCCGGAGACCATTGAGAGTCCCAAGAAAATCAGCGACAATGAGCCATCAAAGGAGGAGGAGAACGTCAAAGAAAAGATTAAAGAAACAAGTCCAGAAAAGGAAGTGGAACCTCCCGCTTCAAAGACCGCGGACGATGTTTCTGTTGAAAAGGAGAATAAAATGGAAATTAAGGAGGAAAAGATTTCAGAGCCTTACACCAAGGAAGCTTTCGAAAAGATGCTGATCGGAAGTGACGATGAACGAATCGCAGCGTTCTTGAAGAAGCGAACGGAAGAAATCGAAAATGACTACAAGAACCGTCTTTTGTCGGAAAGTCAAGCCGCAGCGGATTTGGCTCGCTCCAGGCTCGGAGACGACGAGTCGAAAACGAGTTCCTCTTCGGAGATGAACGAAGTGCAGGTGGAGATCAAAGATGAGTTTAAGATCACAATCAAGCTGCCAGCGGAGAAAATGAACCGAGTAGAGGTGCAGGTAAAAGGGTCACCAAAGTTCTCTGTGCCCGACCTCCCGGCGCCTTCCGCCCCTTTGTCTGTCCTCCAGCCTTCGCTAGCGCAAGCCGTCCAAGGAGGCGATGACTCGAAAGGTAATCCTTCGAAACTGACTTTGTCCGATATATTAACTGGTGGAGACAGTAATAATATCGAAGGTTTGGGCAATCTGTTGAATCAAGTGAATCCGATTCGGTGGCCGAGGGACAAAGCCATTCAAATCAGGCTGGAACACATTGTGCACGCGATCGAGAAAAACGAGTGGCCCGTCTCGCGATTCTTCAGTTCCGCCGGAGTGGCCGACATCTTCGAGTACACGCCAACCGGAACTCCTGACCCGTCTGTAGGGACGGGAGCTTCTATGCGGGACACGCCTACGCCCATCTCCGAGTGCTCCGACTTGGCCCCACCCGAAGATCTCATTATGAGTCTCCCGTCGCAGACTCCGAATCTAAATCTCAATCACACTCCGTCTGGTGCTTCTGGAGGTAACTTACCACCCATGTCGAGTCCTATGACTCCTGTCTCCAGCTCCGGGCCTCATCAGGGCCCTTCTTCAGGCTCTATGTCTTCGCTCTCCCAAGGACCTTCTTCGGGAATAACTTCGAGCCTAGTGTCCAGTCTCAGCTCCAGCCTCAGCTCCGCCCTGGCGGGTTCTGGCTCCGGGTCCAACAATGAGCGGGGCGGCTCCGGTATCAATCTGGGTTCCAACGCCAATTCTATGTCCATGTCGTCTCTTCCAACACTAAATGTACCGAGTGGGATCCCACCACCTCCGATTCCCGGCTCTGGTGGCAGAAGAGGGAGAAGGCGACGCATTGCCATCGACGTGGAAACGGAGCGGGCTAAGCTTCAAGCTTTACTTAATCATAGTATTCACCCACCGAACAACATGATGCCTCACGTGCCATCCCCAAGGCTCTCTCCCTTGGTTCAACAGTCTCTCGAACGCCGCGCCCAGCAGCAGCAACAACAGCAGCAGCAGGCCAACAACAATAACCAATCAGAAAAGAACGAAAGCGAAAATGATAACGTTCACCAAAAAGCGCCGGGGCGAGAGTCGCAGAATCAAAGACAACGGCAGAACCAAAGTCCGAGTCAGAATCAGCGCTCGAGGAGCAACACGCCGAACCGAGTGCCCGCCTCTCAGTCCAGGAAATTCGAACCTCCTCCTCCAGCCCACCAGCACCACCCTTCTGTCGCCTCCCTCCTTCGCTCCTCTCACCAACCCAACATCCAGCACAATATCCCGCCTTTGCAGTCTCCACAGCAGAACTTCTCGTCTCAGTCGCAGTCTTCCTCCCTAGATTTGAGTATCAAGTCGAACAACATGAGCAATGCTGTCGCCGCCGCCGCCATGTCCGCCCTTTCTTCGTTGAGTAGTGTCACGGTTACGCCTGTTACGCTTAATTCACCACCCAGTAACCACAAAAATACAAATAATAACGGGAGCAACAGCGGCAGCTCCGCACCAATGGATTTGTCAGCTGGGTAAGTCCTACAGACATTCTTGGAACATTCCCGACAGGATTTAGGTGCAAGTATGCAATTTATATATTTTTTCTTTCAGTATGTCGAAAAGACAGCGTAGGGAGAGTCCGAGCATGTTCAACCCTCGAAGAGAAGAGAAGGAGCGTGAAAGAAGAGCCCCAGCACCGCCACCTCCTCCTGAACCAGAAATTCCTGGACCTAAACCAGCAAAACAATCAAAACTGGAAAATATGTTAGACAAACTTAGAAAACGAAAGGTATGTACAAGGAAATGAAATCCTATTTTCTGTCTAATAAAAGAATTTGATGAATCCTAATGATGGTTTTGTGTTTTGGATGCAGATGGGGGATTCGGATCCATTGCCTCCTCCTCCAGCAGACAAAGATAAGAAACGAAAGAAATTGGACGAAATTGTTTTCGGGTTGTCAGCCAACAAAGGATCACCTGGATCCTCGATTTTCGATCGACCTGCTCCTCCTAAACAAAGTTCAGCACCTCCACGGGGAAGCGGTCGTGCAAGCGCGTCTCCTCTCGCCAATTTACACTCTCCACCCACATCTGCTCATCAGCAACCTCCAACTTCTTCTCCCAAAGATCATCACAACAATCCTATGGCTCAAAATATCTTTTCAAACCCTCTGCTGAGTGCCACCCTCTCTCTGTTCAATTCGGCTGCAGGAAAGGAATTCAGTCGGCTAGCTGCTGCAGGAGCGGCGGGCCATTCTCAAAATCCTTCGTCTCTCCTCAATGCCAACAAAAAAGATCCAAGTCCGCGTGGTAAGTCATTTGTCTCTTTTTTCTTTCTTTATCAAAGCTGGTAGCAGCTACTGTTGAGATATCTGTCTAGTAGTTTGAATGAACGTAAATCCCTCCGTGTTCGTATTTGTCCCGATTTTTTGTTGGCCGTTTGTCTTGAATATTATATTTCGTAGTTTTATTTTTCTCCAAAGGATTTTTGACACAAGACTAGAGAATCCAATTAGCATTTGAATTGTTCAGAGCCATGGATTGTATTTTTTGTCAAATCCTTCCTCTCAATGTGTAGTTCTGAGTTTTGACTTTAAGTCCCCAGCCATGCCAGAATTATTTAGTTAGTCGTAGTTTGCTATGCAGACCACTGATGATTTGTGCCTTAAGCAAGAACGTCTGTGCATGACTATTTTAGGAGCAGCGCCAATGCCGGCTCCATCTCATTTATCAGAAATGCCCAAATGTGATTTAAGTCGATTGGCAGAGCTTGCAGTGCCCAAGTTTGACTTATTTTCTCATGATGCAAAAGTTAACAAGTGGCTGGCTGAGCATGCTAATTTGACGCCGGAGCGGCCCGTTACCCCCGAATTCATGGACGGGAGACGAAGACGGAGACCCAGAGTCGACCCTATGCTTCTCGATTGGAGCAAGTTGACTGGAGACGAAAATGTTACCGTTGTCAACAGAATTACTGGCAAAAAGGTAAGAAAAATTAATTTCACATACAACCAAAGCATTTAGGTTAATTATGTATTTGTGAGCATCATGGAATACATATAGGAAATTGATAATAATGTATTTCTGTTCACTTTCCAGATCACGGGACCAAAAGCTCCACAACTAAGGATACTCTCTCAGTGGCTTAACGAGAACCCGCTTTACGACGTGGATCCCCGGTGGGCAGATTTGGTGCGAGAAAAAGGCAATCTTCCTCAAGATTTACAACGAAGAATCTCTGGGGAGAAAAAGAAGGGACCTGGCAGGCCACCGTTGCTGACTAGTCCGCCACCGAATCCGACAACTGTAGGTGGGAGTACTCCAACCATCCCTACCTCTGCTGCCAATGCCTATTCCTCTCTCGGAGCCTTTTCACAACTCCCTGGTAAAAGAAAAATATTTTGTCAAATTTGTCATGCAAATTAATGCATTTTTTTGTTAGATATTCTAAGTTTTCGTTTATTGTAACTTACAGGTTTGTCTGGACTGAATCCAAATCTTCTTGCAAGTCTTCCACTTGGCTCGCTAGATCCAAAGAATCCTTTGTTCATGCCGTTTGGCGGGTTGGGCTCTTTAGGAAATCTGGGTTCTCTAGGGAATTTGGGAAATCTGGGGAATCTGAATAGTTTAAGTAGCCTAGGGCTGACGAATCCTCTCTTTGGCTTCGGACTTCCAAATATGGGCATGGGGTCCGATATGCCAGGCATGTCGGGGGTGGGAGAGAACAGTGGTAATAGTAAGCAAAGTTCTAAAGACATGGCCCATTCTTCTGGTGCACAACACTCAACCTCCGCCTCGACTAACAAGAAGGAGGAGAAGAGTAGTAAGAAGTCGTCGGCAGCTGCTTCTGCGTCTCAAAATATGCTCTCCAGTGCTTTGCCGTTCCTGTTTCCGAATCCGGGACTGATGTACAATCCTTTGGGACTGGGCTCGTTTCCTTTGGGTGCTGGGATGACGCCGCCTTTCAGCAATCTTGGACAAGGCTCTCTGGTGAACGGGATGGGCGGCAACGCGGGGAACAAGAAGTCATCGACAACAACAAGTAAGAGTGGGACGAGTCCCTTGAGTTCCGCCGGCCTCTCTGGTTTGAACATTCCGTCTTTTTCTAAGAAAGACGTACCCAGCGGGGTAGCAGCGGCTCTGCGGACCAAGAATCCAGCCAATCTAGCTCCGGGACCAACCAATCAGCCCGTCGTCAATCCAGACGACTCTGATGATGAGAGTTTGCACAGTCTGATGGGTAACCACGCTGATGACCTCCCTGATGACGACTCCCCGCAGGACGAGCACACGGAAAGAATTGTACTTAAAGGTACATTTAGTAAATCAATATATTTAGTCTTTAAAATCATGTTTTGAGCATATAGTGTTAAACTTTTGGGAAAATGTGTACTCATTATTGATTGCGATTGAACATAATTAGAGAGTAAAGAACTGGAGAAGGAAATGGCAGCACAGAAGATGGAGACACGACGAGAGAAACGTGAGCGAATGCGGGAGCGTCCGTCTATGTCGAACAATCCTTCGGAATCCCATCGTGAGCGAGATCGTGAGCGCGACTCACACCGAGGCCTTACAGCGGCCGAACGACAACTGCTAATGGTTAAGAAAAAAGAAAGATTGGCTAAGGAAGAGCCTCCGTCACTGCCATTCCGTGATTCTGGTAGAACTACTCGAAGATCAACTGCTGCTGCTGCGAGTAGAAGCCGTCTCGAAGAGGCTGTTAATAAAATGCGAGAGGCTACCGAGTCTCTTGGTTCTTATACGGAGCATAATTCAGGGAAACGTTAAAAACCATTAGGCTAGTTACTAAATATATAAATATATATAAATATATAAATAGTACACTGAATCATGATACAAAGATAGTTGTCGAAATCGAAAATGTCCGCTACGTCCCCTCCACGATTTTTACTAACTCACTCCCTTCTCACTCTGTGACTTACCCGTATAACTACTACACTCTCTGTGAACTAACTTATCTGGAAAAGTTTTTGCTGCTGCTCGCTACAGATAAAATCACACAGCTTTGGAATAAATTATTAGCACTTTAAGGTGCGGAGGACTTTTAAAATGACATTGTGTGGTTCTTTAGCTGAGGAAGATGAGCGATGTTATAGTTTTGATAGCTCGCTCTTGCACTGCTGCACAACTCCAAATAATTTTTACTACTCCCATGAAGCGTTGTGGTGTCAAACTGAACTGACCAACCGGAACCAGGACAAATGTCAACTGATAAAAATTCTCGTGAGTTATTTGTTCAAATGGTTCAGTTGACTTGACTCGTTTGTTTTTAATATAAATAAATATAGTTAATTAATGTTAGGATCTAGCTATAAGTACATAGAAAATGGCTTGATGTAAAAGTGAATATACAAATGTTGATTTGTCACATCTGTATATAATTATTAGAAATATTTCTTTAAATTCTCTTAAGTAATTATTGAATTACACGTTATACTATAATAGTGAGATATTGTGTATTGTAAATGTACGTAACTAGTTAGGAACTACATGATAATGATTATATTATATTATGCATAATATTGTGGATAGTGTAAGTTGCTACTAGCTAAATGTAAGTATGTTAAGAGTATAGTAGAGATTTAGGCTCTTTGTCATGTCATTTGTAACTTTTTTGAAAGATTGATCTTTGATGTAAACGAAACGATACACTACAAATACTAAAAATGTTTTATGAACTAAGAGAGCATAATAAATAAGTCCGTATAAGGCAAGGCTACTGTTCAGTGCAAGAATGTAGGGTAGAGACATAAAGAATAGGCTAGAGAATAGTATTATTACAAATAACTCACTATTAGCATTTGAAACTATTTAACTAGATAGACTTGGAAAATAAATTGACGACACGACTTGACTCTAGTAGTAGAATTTGTACAAGAGAAATATTATTATGCATATTATTATTAAACTGTCTATAACTACATACACTACAATAACTATAAACTATCGTGTACCTATACCCGTAAAGATAACAACAACAGTAAATACATACACACGTAATAACAAATTATTTAAAACCTGAATTTTATGGACAAAGTGGTATTGTATAAGAGTAAAAGTAAGTCGTATCTACCCTTAACCTAAAGTAACGTAAACATCAAATTATTATAAATAAATAGGAGAGACGAGAACGGTAGTGTATATGTATATACAATATGATGATCATGATCAGGTACATACTTATTAGTTTATGTTAGAAAACTGTAGAAGACCCAAAAAACAGACAGAAGAGCCAGGCCACACTTATTAAAGGGGACGTATGTGCGAAAGAGGAGACTAGAGCGTTTCTAATATGTATTTGTGTGTATGTGTGTTGATTGATTAGTTGGACTATTGATTGTAGTGAGAATTAATAGTGGTGTGTTAATGGCAGACGACGCCTTTTTATGTATTAATTATTACTTATAACTGTTATTACTATTATTATTATATTTCCTTTTTGTTACAACTTGTTCCCATGAACTTCAACATGGTCTATTTATAATCTTAGCACTTGTTCAGACAAACTAAAGTACTGTTGTATGATGTCATCGTGATAGTGTACTGTATTCTACTGTACTAATTATGCTATTATGACCTTTATATCCATTATTCAATGTGTAAGAATATATGTACGTGCAGATTAAGGGGGAGGGGAGAGGGAAAGTGGTGGTAGAACAGGGGAAAGCAGGCAGTTCAGTCAGATATTTGTTTCTTGCTCGCCTTCCCCTCCCTTCCCTTGTTCTACTCATCCTCTCTCCCATCCCCTCTTCCTGTCCACCAAAATTATTAATTATTATTATTATTACCCGTCAAGGTAATAGTAATATTCACCAGAAGTATCTTACTTATTACTGAGGCGTATCGTTGATGACAAATGAATATGTATTGTGTACATTTGCATCGTGAAGGTGTGTGTAGGGAAATAAATTCATTACCATATTCAGATTAGCCCCTCTTTGTGTATGCTCCGAATATTTTATTTTTCATTTTTGCTATTAGTAAATCTCATTTTATATCGTGTTTCTATAATTTCACATCATTTTATTCATACCCTATTATTTCTATTTTCATCATACACTTTTCTATGCACGTAGCATAATATACAATTGTACAGAGAGGTATACACTGGCAGACTTTGAACATTTATAGAGTTACAATATACTCGGGTTTGACACACGGTAGGTTTTGGTAGGAAAATTAGGCTTAAAAAAGCGATTTTGTAAACTATCTGTTTACTTCTATTTTGTGAAAGATTGTCTATCATATTACACTGATGCTCTTTTTTCCAGTATTGCTGGAACTTCGTCGGCACTGTAAAGTTCTTCCTCTGTCCCACTTGTGTCTTGTTTGTATATCCGACTAGAACGACTCTTCTTTTTGTATAAGTTTTGAAGATCCGTCTGTTGATTTACAACATCACAATTACAGTTATTTTGTAGTTCATTTTTAAAACCATTTCTTATTTTACAAACTACAGAGACCAATATCTTGCATGCCAATGGGAAAGTAATATTTTCGTATCATGTAAGTAATTAATTGCTCCTCTGTTTTCTTACATATCTTGGATAGCAGGTGCATGAACAAACGGAAACTTGGCTGTTGCTGCTGCTGCGACACACGGTCAGGTCACTCTGTAAAAGCTTCCCATTAGAGGACATTATCTCGCCGTCTACGGTAACCACATGTTGGGACACGGGTCCCAGTTCTGTGTCTTCACGTTGCATTTCTTCAGATTGCCTAATAAATGTCATAGTACACCAGATGTTAAATATCAATCACGGTAAAAGATCATTTTCATAATTTCGATGTTTGGAAGAGAACATCAGAAAGACATACATCGTCATGAAGCGAAGGACCAGGATGTTAATGCTGGAAGCAACAACAGCAAGTCCGAAGACGATGAAGACAACACTGAGAGCCATGTAACCCGGTTGCTTTTGCAGAGCATGATCGTTCTATTTCCAAATATAAAACATTTAGATAAGACATGCAGTTTAGGAAAGGACTCAAGGAGAAGAAAACTCAATAAAGGAAAGTTGATTTTCTTGATTTGCCTGCAAAGCAACGTAGTCCCCGAATCCGATTGTAGTTAGCGTTATGAAACAGTAGTAGAATGCATCAAAATAAGACCAGCCTTCGTACTTTGAGAACACAGCTGCACCGGTGGTCATGATTATCGACGATAGCATTCCTGCCAACATCATTTGGTTGATCTATTTATAAACCAAATTCAAAAGCACTTTGAAAATGATAAGATCATTATCCAATTACTAATGTCAATAATATCAATACATATAAACATAACCACGAATTACAATTTACAATTACATATTACCATACATTCATTTATATATTATTTATTTTAGAAACAATAATAATTATTTATGTAGTAAAAACAACATTTTGACATAAACAGGAGAATCGTACTTCAGTAGCTTCTGTCTTCTTGCATCGAAATAACTTCTTCAAGTGTGTTATAATGATAGAAGCTCCTTTATTTAGACGTTCTCCTATGCTCTGGAACATCACGATTCCCAAAGGAATCCCTATTGCTGCATACATCATGCAAAATGCTTTTCCTCCAGGAGTAGAAGGTGTCGAATGTCCATACCCTAATATCAGAAATGTATTTCCGAATATATCAATATTGCCTAATACCTCTCTCTTTGTGTACTGAAACCATAAGATAAGTCTTTCCCAAAACTTTCACCAACAGGCGTGATTTTAGTTTCTATGTTGGTGAAAGTATTTTTACATGGTGAAAGTTGTACTAAGGGTTATTAAAATTCACACTGATCAGAGAAATTATTAAGAATTTCTGCGGCAAAAGTGCCACTTGTATTACTTAGGTTTGTAGGGAAAACTTTAAAAGAAAATACTCACCTATCATGGCCAATCTGAAAAATAAATTTAGAAAAAGAATAATTTGTGCTTTGCGTAGTTTGTGGTAGGATGTTATTACATTTGATAAGCTTGTTTTAATTTTAATGACAAAGATATAATTATTACACGACTGTGGCGAAGTAAAATGAACCGGCGAACTTCCATTGGGGCCCAGCCTTATGTGGAGTATTTTCAATGACCATTTGCTCGATCCATTTGTAGTCATCCGCTGATATGTTGTATTTGGCTTTTAGGTCATCACGGATTTCTAAAATGATATCAAAACATGTAATTAAATGGATAGTCTATAAATTATTGTTTTTTGAAACAAGACGGGTTACCATTTAGGGCTGAGTTGACTTTCTCGTCAGTTTCTGATTCCAACTTATCAAAGACAGAAGCTCCTATTAGTAAATAAGTGAAAGTTGTGACTACGAGAGAAAGTGTTCTAACATTTTGTCTTTTCATTTTTCCACTGTGGTATAATTGGTAGGTATAGTTAAAATGTAATTTTACCTACCAGTAAAGATCTTTTAGTGTTGTCTGTGGAGGCTCCCAGTTTACTCCACCCATCTCGTAGGACAGAGATAACATCTCCTAACACGGAAGATGATAGCAAAGTGAAATGCTTTCTATTGATTTTTTCGTCTTTTCCTCTGTTGCTTTCACTTTGCTTTCTACAGTTTCATCTCTCTATTATATAGTATTTTCGTCCTGTGCCCTATGGTGGTTCTTGGCTGCTATATCCCGTACGTAGGTATAAGGTATAAGTCATGGCGTTTATACCTATGTGGTCCATGTCCAAATCCATCCTCTTATCTATATTTGGGAAGACAACTCTCTCTCTCTTCAGTAGCAAATTAGTATGAGATTCATTCATTCTTTCGTGGTCTCACTGGTCTCAGTCGGTATTCGGTATCGGTAGTCTCGTTCGTCTAGATTGATACAGAAGGCTAAGCAAGTAGCAAGTCTGCAAGGAAAGATTATCGCAAGTTGAAAATGGCAAAAGCGCCTGGGAAGAGCCTCTGTCGGCGAACTACATAAACGGAGTGCGTGGATGCTACCATCATAAAAATTTGCAGAGGTAAATCTCCAGAGATGATGATGCAAAGCAAATTGATTGTTTCATCCCGTCTTTCCTTCACGTTGACATTGCAATTGCAATAAAAAATATGAACATCCATGCAATCATACCTTATCTTAGGTATGATAAATACTACCTTCAGATAGATATCCATATCCAACAACCTTTTTGCTTTCTTTCTGATCTAAATACAGGAATTGGATTGGAAGACCTGATAGATAATAAAATGACATCTTGCATGATTGTTATCGGCATTTGGGTATGATTAGAGATTTTTTGGACATGGACATCTTCAATGTGTTTTAAAATCGGGTAGCTCCCATGAATCTGAAGGAGGAAGTATAGGATATTAAATCGGGGCTGGGATGGGACGGGCGGAAGTGTGAGTGAGAAGATGAGTCAAAGTCTTGGGAAAATGTTTGAAAATTGGGCGGGAGGAAGTGACAAATGGACGTCAACGGTCATTTTACTCCACCTCTTTAGCCGGTAACCCGAATACAATAGAACCTTCAACAGTCCGCACGGACGACGGCTCTCTTTCTTTATGCAATTCGCTCACACACTCATCCTCGCATAGCTAGGCAGTAGGCACACTCACTCTTCTACTACATTGCCATTATTCCATTGATTCCTCTATATCTATTCGTATTAACAGTTCGTTCGTGCATCGTAGTAGTGGTTACTCGTATTCAATTTATTCATTTCTTTCGATTAGGTTATCCCTCGCCAACGATTTCGAAATTATTCGTCCAATTTTGCGCAGTACTGCTAACAACGGATATTATTATTTTCAGTGTCGTTGGACGTTAAACCAGTCAGCAGTGACTGCAATTTAGACGGTAGAGTATTTTTAGCCTATCTTATACAGGCTAGGCAAAATAACCTTTTGGATCTTGACATTTTGGTAGGCGCCAAACCGAAAAAATGAACGCCGATTCGACAACACAACAGCTAATTATAATTTTGGAAAAAACTGTTTCTCCAGGTAATTTACCACCGCTATTTATAATTATTTCGAATTGAGCGTAGCAATAAATTCACTATAAATGCTGAAAATATTAGACATTAGATTTTAATTTTTAAGTAATTCATTGCGGATATAATATTGATCTAATACTTCAAAAATAATCAATTGTCGTTGCTTTCAGCTTAATGAACTTATTGCTCATGTTTGAAATCATAAATCAAAACGTAATGTTGATGAAACAATTTTTAGTCGTCGTCCGTTATAATAAATCACTTAATTAAGTGGGTTCTTAAGTAGCCCGCTACAGCTTTTAGCTTAAAAAGCGGCTTAATGGATGAAAGATTATTTCTGCAATTTTTACTTAACTGTCATGAAGTATCCGTTAATCTCTAGTTCCAAGTTTGTCAATTTTTTTCGGGATCAAGTGATCAACGATTTTAAAAGCAAAAAATATAAATCTATTAACCACCAGGTTGTAATTGTAAGGAGTTTAGATAAAATATTTTTGTAGTTATCGTAGACCATTATAGTTATTAAAGTAAACTATACGATACGCTTATTTCATATTTGAACCGCATGTGGAAAGGCGAAATCAATATGATCATTAATATTAATATCAATTGTGTTTTTTAGATCAAAATGAACTCACAACGGCGCAGACTTATTTGGAGCGAGCAGCTCAATCTAATTTTGTAAGCATCGTGTCGTGATCTACATATAACATTACTTTTACATAACGATATCGTATAATAAAATTGATCTAATGAATTTTTGCAGCCTGAATACATCCGCAGTTTATCGGAAGTATTGGCACATTCAGGTTTAAGTCCTGTAGCTCGTATGGCCTCTGGCCTACAGCTGAAAAATTTACTGACGTCCAAAGATAGCACTATCAAGCAACAATATCAAAGTAGATGGCTTACTCTCGAAGTAGAAATTCGAAATTATGTCAAAAAAAATGTAAGTTGAACATGTCAGTATCTAATGTGTATGACCTTTATAATTATTATGACTATTTATGGAAAGTAAATTTCAAATTTATAAATTAACTGTAGGTTTTAGCCGCATTGGGGACAGAAACAGCCAGACCCAGTTCCGCTGCTCAATGTGTAGCATATATAGCTGTAACAGAACTGAATGTTGGGCAATGGCCGGATGTGATTGGCATGTTAGTAAGCAATGTGACTGGAGGAGCTAATAATGGTATTAACCCTGAGCTTCTTAAGGAAGCTTCACTAGAAGCCATAGGATATATCTGTGCCGAAATAGTAAGTAAATTGTCATTTATTTCCACCTAAATGCGTATTGCTTTTCGGAATCTGTTCTTGACAATTGTTTTTGTTCTTTACAGGATCCAGAAATCCTCACAACCCAAAGTAATCAAATCTTGACTGCTATTGTGCATGGAATGAAACGGGATGAGCCTTCAAATCGTGTTCGTTTGGCTGCAACAAATGCTCTACTCAATTCTCTGGAGTTTACAAAATCCAACTTTGACAACGAAGTAAGTTCGATGTTGGAGTATAAATATCTTCAATCAGAGGTTAAAGTTCGATTTGTAATGTTATTGAATTGTTTATATTAATGGTTTTGTTATTTTGTTTGCAGACTGAGAGACATTATATTATGCAAGTTGTTTGTGAAGCAACTCAAATTACAGATACTCAGGTCAAAGTAGCAGCCCTTCAATGTTTAGTCAAGATTATGTCTTTGTATTATCAACACATGGAATTTTACATGAATCAAGCTCTGTTTGCAATTACGATGGAAGCAATGAAATCTGATGTTGATGAAGTCTCTTTGCAGGGTATTGAGTTCTGGTCTAACGTTTGCGATGAGGAAGTTGATTTAGCTATTGAAGCCAGTGAGGCCAGTGAATTAGGTCGGCCTCCACAGCGGACATCACGATTTTATGCCAAAGGAGCCCTGCAGTACTTAGTTCCTCTACTTATACAAACCCTCACGAAGCAGGTAGCATTTTTATCATTAAGGAAATACCATGTTCCTGGCAAGAGTAATATTATGGCTGATATGTTCTAGGAAATAAATGATGACGATGATGATTGGAATCCGTGCAAAGCCGCTGGAGTATGTCTCATGCTTCTGGCAAATTGTTGTGAAGATGACATCATCCAACATGTTATACCGTTTGTCCAAGCTAATATTGAGCATGAAAATTGGCGATTTAGGGATGCCGCTGTTATGGCTTTTGGATGTATAATGGAAGGTATAATTATACTTAATTTTTTACTATTTATTGCTATGTATTAATTTATTTGCTATTAATGATTTACAGTACTAACAATTTATTTTTTCATTAATCATTTCCAGGCCCTGAACCTCAAACAATGAAGCCATTGGCAGAGCAGTCGCTTCGGACTTTGATTGCACTGATGAAAGATGTGAACGTAGTTGTGAGAGATACTACAGCCTGGGCACTTGGAAGAATCTGTGAAGTTGTTTCAGAAGCTGCATTAACCAATACTTATCTCCAGCCTTTGCTTGAGGCTTTGGTGACTGCTCTTCAAGCTGAACCCAGAGTGGCAGCTAATGCATGTTGGGCTCTTAGCAGTCTGGCGGAAGCCGCTTATGAAACTGCTTCGGAGGGAATGCACAATGATGCATCTGAGCCTGAAACTTATTGCTTATCATCATATTTCCGACCTATTGTAGAAAAACTTCTTACGACAACAGATAGACAAGATGGTAATCAAGCAAATCTCCGTCCTGCTGCCTATGAAGCTTTGATGGAGATGATTAAAAACTCTCCTAGAGATTGCTACGAAACGGTGCAACACACAACCCTTGTCATTTTGGAGAGACTTCGTACCGTACTGGTCTTGGAAAATCAGGGATCTGGGGATCGAAATCAATATAATGAGTTGCAAAGTTCCTTGTGCGCTACTCTGCAGAGTGTTTTACGCAAAGGTAAACTATTTACACTAACTTTTCCAACAAAAGTGTGTGTAATATTCGTCTTAATATTGTTAAATTGAATTTGCCCTTTTAGTAACCCCTCAAGACGCACCAAAAATTTCCGATGCTGTTATGGAGGCTTTACTGCAAATGTTAAGTGGTCCTGGTGGACGATCCGGTGGTGTTCAAGAAGATGCTCTTATGGCCATATCAACATTGACTGAAGTCATGGGAGAAGGGTTTATCAAGTACATGGACTCATTCAGACCTTTTCTGGTAGTCGGTCTTCAAAACGTTACTGAACATACCGTAAGAAACTGTGGGGAAAATCTATTAAAGAATGGAAACCATAAAATATTAAAGGGTCATGGATTTTAACGTATCTTTTTTATTTAGGTTTGTTCTGCTGCTGTAGGGGTAAGTGGCGACATTTGCCGGGCTCTAGGGGTCAAATCAGTTCCTTATTGCGATGACATCATGGGTCTCCTTCTACAAAACTTGGGGGTACAATCAATATAATTTTAAAATTCTGTATTTTTTAATTAACTTCTACTTGATTCCATTTAATACTTTGATTGTAATCTAATTTCGTAGAACGCAAATGTGCATCGGTCAGTTAAACCTCAGATTTTGTCTGTGTTGGGCGACGTAGCTCTTGCCATTGGTACAGAATTTAAGAAGTATTTAGATGTCGTTCTTCAAACTTTGATGCAAGCGTCCCAGGCACAAGTTGACAGAGTATGTTAATAAGTTAATGTTTTGTTATACCGAATTGTAATGTATATAGGTATGGATTATTAGGTAAAGGTATATTTACTATTTATTGTTTGTGGATTTATTTTAGAATGACTACGAAATGATTGACTACTTGTGTGATCTAAGAGAAGGGGTGCTTGAAGCGTATACAGGTATTGTCCAAGGACTTAGAGGTGAAGCCCAAAGTACAGGAGTTTCGGGTGGACCAGCCACTCCAGATTTAGCGTTGATTGAGCCACATCTGAACCATATGATTCAATTTATATGTGAAGTTGCCAGAGATAATGAAAAGTCTGATGGTAATATTGCTGCTAGTGCCGGTCTCATTGGGTAAGTATTCAGGACGTATTGCAAGTTGCGGATTTTGCACATTAATTGTTTTCGTTTGATATCACTTAACCGGATAAGGCATAAGTTTTTTAATATAATATCAAATGTCGCTAAACTATTTTAGTGATCTCTTGGTTGGCTACGGAGCCAGACTTCTTCAATTTCTGGATAATGAGCTAATCAACGAACTCCTAACGCAAGGTCGGCGTTCTAAAACGAGTAAGACCAAAATGTTGGCGACTTGGGCTACAAAGGAAATGCGAAAATTGAAAAATCAAACATCGGCTGCTGCCAGTTGGTAAGTGTGTGCTTTGTGTTGATTATCGTGTACTTACACTTTTGTTGTAAGTTACTTTATCTTACATTTGGGTATTAATTTTTTTGTCTAGTGAGACGAGTGTACTTAGGTAATTGGAATGACATTGTGATAATGTTTTTGTGATACTAGAGTAAGAATGGGAACTCTCCCAAACAGCAAAATCAGACATCAGAGTTACTTCTACAACCTACTTAAAGTTTTCTTGATCTGATCTTTACTATACTCTGTTTAACTTTGAAACTGAACTTTTGCTTCTTAAACCTGGAATGTTTACTTAATTTTTTTTCAGCCACAAAGCTCTTTGATATGTATCTGTATTTTAGTTTGAATGAATGGTATGGGAGAGATGGTGAGAAAGAATTGCCGATAATATTATGGATGTTACATATCGTATCCAAAGTTTGCTATTATAATGAATATTGACAAAGATTTTTTTTTTAAAAATGTAAGTTCCCAATCAGTTGCATCGTAATTTCACTGTAACTGATTGTTTAAAAATGTTGATGACTGAAGAATGAAGAGTGCCTAAAAAGAATGTGATAGTGATTGTATTCTACATAATATTATCGTTAAGAAGCAAAATCGACAGGCTAAATGAGATTAAAAGACTTACGCTTGTGATTGTATTTTAAACATTTTGTTTCTCAAAAATTAAGAATAGGGAATAAGTGGAAGAAGATAAATAATTTTGGATCTTAATATATGAGATAGCAGCAGCTGCCCTTTGATTTGGCTAATTAGTAGAGACTGACATGAATAGGTGCCCTTAATTACTTGTACTAGTTTTAAGTGTGGTGTTGTTTGTGATGTGATGTGTTGGATTGTGAATTGAATGACTGACGTATGGGTATGGTAACTTCCTTGCAGATGAGATATTGTTGTGGAATGAAGGAAGGAGCGTTGATTGGACGGTTGGAGCGCTGATGATGATGAGTGGAGTGCAAGGACGGAATGAGTGATGATTACGCGTGAGAGTCGTCTTCAATCAATTATCACATATTATAATACAAAAACACAACAGAACAGACAGACTTGACACACAATTACATTTACATTTATATACGCAAAGAGATGTGAACGTTTTTCGTGCGACTATTTCTACTCTAATAGGAGTCCAAGTCCTTATGGGTATTTAGTTTTACAAAACACCCTTGAAAACCTTGAAGGCATGATACACAACAATACCTAGACATATTTACCTCTAAACAAACATATTAAAACTAAATATTTAGCAGTGATGTCATGCACTCACTTTAAACACATTATATATCTACCTTTACTGCACAATAAAGTGAATACTGGATAGAGTGCAGTAGGGGAAGTCATTGTACTCACACACCATTTAAATATTACACGTATTAAAGTAGACTAAGTAAGTAAGCATTTAATCACAATTAAAACTAGTAGTGAAAGTGAAGCTACGATAAGTACTGGTAGGCCATAGTTTACGAAATTATGAATCTTAAACTATCATCACACAAGTATAAATGTGAAAATGATTGTGTTGTACTGTATTGATGTTGGTAATTTTCTGCTGTGCTATATACTATATATTATTAGCTATATACCTTATACCTATGAATTATAATAACATAGTTTGTAAAGTAACCGACTGCAAATGATAGAATTAGTAGATTTGATTGACTTATAGTGAGGGAATGATGTGTAATGTATGTATACCACACTACTACTATTACGATATAAACTTAGTTAAGGCCAATAAAATATAAATTAATGGTAACTACTCTAAATATCTACATTACACATATACATACATACTGAAGTAGTTTGTTAAAATTATTTTTTATGAATGAGCGTGTTTACGTTGGAAATGTTTGTCGCGCTCCGACCTGAAATCCTGAAATAGAAGTACCAATAAAATAATGTTTGATGAGAAAAATGTTGACTGGACGTGGTGGGATTGTTTCCGCAGATCCTGCATTGAATGTCTGTGTGTACCATATGATGATTATTTGATTATTATTTCTTTGAAAGTCTAGCTCTCTTACAGCTTCATTTCTTTTTTTGATCCTTTGCATTTTTATTTCTGTAGGATGAGCATTCTGACTGAGCATACTCATTTTATTTGCGTTGCGCTTACTTTTATTCATTTACATACATTCCTTCTATAGCTACTTTATTATTGTTATTGTCATTTTGTGGATTGGCACTTGGAACTTACCTAAACCTGTGGTTTTCCTAAAATATCTATGTACATATTATACGGTTTGGTTGAACTCTACTATACTTACTCATACTACTATTACTACTACTGCAAATTCTTACCACTTGAAACTTGACTGTCTATGGACAAAATGGACCTAATCTTAAAACCAGTTGGTAAACCTAAAGGTAATACTTCGCTAAAACAGAATTCACAACTCTGTTTTGAAGGAAATCAATATCTACTACTGCTACTCACTACTGCCCATTTCCTTTGCACTAACAATTTAGGGTGATATCCAGGTATTTATGAACGTACATAAACGTGCCAATATGTTAACTATGCATACGTTGAAAGGTAAGTGCTTAATGATTTTTACTAGCTTAATAGGAAAAGACAAACGAGACATCGACAGCACATGCTTAAGTCGCATATGTTTTGCATACAAGGAACTGATACTGATCTGATATTAGTATGCCATTTCCTAATAAGTAAAAAAGGTGCACTAGGATTAGCATTGATGCGAACAAAGTATAAACACCCTCTGCTCTAATTAGTAACATTTGAAATTCATATGATATAAGGAGTTTTAGGGGTAGTAACGTTGCAAATTGTCATATCATGTTGCTTTGATATATGATTCGGCTTAGAGCACTGTGTTTGTGTTCTGTCAATGAGTTATGTGAATAAAAATTGAATTAATTGTCGATCAAGGCAAGAAAGACACTGGGGAAGGTAGAAGGCCACGTTAGATTCAGAAAGGTTGTGATGTGGTTGTAATTTGTAACTTGTGATTTAGCCAGTAGTTCTGGTTATGTACGCGATAAGATATAATGTATTCATACTTGTAGTGTATGACTATTATGGAGCAGAAGGAACAAAAGCGAAAACTAGAATGGACTCCACCCTGCCCCCGCCGGTCTGGCGTGGCTTTGTCCTTTCTTAAGATCTGCGTAATAATAGCTAGTTCTCTGTGTCCTAGTCCTATCTCAAACAATAATGATCATTATTCATTGCTTTGCATTCCACTAGTTAATTATTCAATTGGAAGTCCGCAGTTACTTCCAGCAAGGCATTTCAACCTTAAGTAACTAATTGTGTAAGTGCATGCCAAAAATATAATACTACTGTTCCTAACAAAAAGGTGTACATTCTACTGCATAGACTTTTTATCGCTGTGACTTGATTACAATTTTATAAGTTCAGGTGCTATAGTTCTCAGTTGCGTCTGCAAATAAGTTTAAAAAATAGAACATTTCTTTAGCATCTCACTCTTAATATGCGTAATAAGCAGAAATAGACACTGGATCTGGTTAGTGTTGTTTTCTACCGACATTCTTTTGCAAAATTGAGATAGTTTTTATTGTTCTAAAGTGTATTTGCAGCAATGAAGACCAGGGCTAAGGTATTCTAGATAGGCAGTTGTAGACAGGTACAAGAGAAACATGTAGACTGCCTGTGCTTTATAGACAGGTACTAGAAAAGTATTTTTATGGCTGATTAGTATTCCGCAATTCATTGGGAACAAAGAGACGAAATAGGTACTTAGGCTAGAGAGAGCAAAAAATAAAAATGGATCTTTGTGCTCCAACACCAGCAAAGAGCTCGGGTTAACATGAAAGAAGGAAGGAGAGCATAAAAACTTGGCGAATCTTACGATCCTCAAGATCAGGACAGACTCAATATGTATGTCTATTAGTGTAACAGATGCACCTACTAATTATTCAACCTACTTCTATATGTCATTGAATCCAGTTCGATACCTATATTTATATGTCATGGGGAGTGCCAACAAGGAAGGAACTCTTCGTTCCAAGTCGTTATCGTTTGTGTAAAGAAAGATAGCACAGAGTACACATATTACATAGAAGTCATTCTATTGTTTATTCAGCGAATAATTCAAATATTTATTTTATTGCAAAATTGTTTTGCTGTTCAACACATAGCGTACCTAATATTATTCTACTCCATAATTAATTGTAATGGTGGGGTACCTTATTTATTGTGGCTACCTAGTATTAATTTTCACCATTTTGTTTGTGAACTTGGTATTACTTTTATACACATAAATCTCGAGTCAATTCTATTATTTGATGACAATCATTCTTGAATGAGACTTGGCTAATTTATAAAACTATCTACTATATACTATTTGTAATATTAGTCGAAACTGAAGAGCAATTTCTGGGAGCATATATTATTATAGTTGATCTTTTTCGTAAAGCATTTATGAGTGGATAAACATAGCCCAAGACAATATCCCAATCAAAAATTATCTCTAGCTGATTAGGTAGGGTATATCTGTAAATTATATTATTATCTAAGTCGATGTCCATTGTGGTCCGTCCAGGCTCAACCCTTGTGATTGCTAACCTTGAACTATCTTTACTGTTCCACATAATTATAACCTGTCATTAACATTAGTATTATGAAGAGGAGCATAGGACATCCTAATGTGCATGTATGGTTGCAAGACATTAATCACAAACGTCTTCCGATAGTGCACATTCAATGATTTTATCTTGTCTTTTAGAAATGATTTTAGACATGAATAATATCTGGTACTATTTATGTTTATATCTGTATTGGGTACTCATAATAAATGTGTAAATTGATTCTCAGCATTACACTACGTAATGCCTATATGAATTAGGTCTACTGCATGTATTATAGGCTTTAAGCTTAATACCCGACTGTTTTAGTCCTGTAGCTGTAGTCAGGTTTTACATTTAAACAGTTTGACAATTTGTCGTTACTTGGCATGTCTCCTGGTATTCAGGTTTGAGGGTGTTAGTTAACATAAGTAAAAATGCAGGTAGACTGTGATGTACCGAGCAGAAAGAATTAGTGAAGAAGATTCTGTAGGACGACTAAGATGAGATCTGTGGCCTTGCAAGGTCTTTTCCCTGTACAATGCCACATGCCAAGTAGAAAAGCAGGCTTTTTCTTCTGGTATTTTTGCTACTAGCCTGTTTTGTTATCGAGTTGCAGGAGTTGAACTAGTTGGACTCGAGTTGCTACTCTCGTGGTGTTTTTCCGAATATTTCCTGTGTGTAATAAATGCTACAAAGCATGCACAGAGCAATAACATGCATTCGCAATCCCATGAAAACTTAATCCTCTCTTTGTGCACAAGGTTTATTAACTTCACTTGCTGCCTATAAGGCAACTTTGCTTTGTTCGGTCGGATGAGAAGATGAGCTAGGGACTAGGGAATGTTCTCAACGTACTTGTCCATGCCGTTAGAACTATTTTGTATGTGAAGATACTGAAAGCATAAAAACACAGATTAGGCAAGGAATAAGAATTACTCACTAAACTTGACTGAAAGTAAGAATTATATTACATAACATGAATTAACATATCTAAAGAATTCCTGATCCCACTGCTCACTAAATAAACGTTGTAGCTCTAATGAAGTCTGTGACTAGATTAGTACATTCAATGTCAGTCAGTGCGTAAACGTAAGAATCTGCATTGTGCTTTTTCAAGTAAAAAAATCACATTCTTCTTTTATTCGAATAGAAAAATGTCTTTTGTTGAAGAAAAGAAAATACCATTGGCTGCACTCGGCATTATTCTCGCTATTTCACAGATTGACTGACGTGGCGAATCCTAATTCACTTTCTACATCTTTAGACATAATGCACATAGTAGGGATTGTTTGATTGATGCGATGAAAAACGTTACTTCTGATTGCACAAAAGCCACTTCAGTATCGCTACTTCTTCACTAATCCCAATGTAATAATATTCGGTACTCATATTATTATCATTGCTTTTCTGCAACTTTTTACCTGCTAAGTTGAGATTTGGACGATGCATTTGGTGGATGTTTTCTTGCCTCTGAATGGACACTTAAATAACATTAGACGCATGATCCGATTCGAATAAAATGGTTGCCGGATTCCTTTCTTTTGATAATGGTTATGTCTTTTATGCGTGTAAATAGTAATCTCATCTCATCATTATCATTGTTAAAAGGGTTAAAAGTGTTTGTGTTTTATACTGTGCCTACATTGTACTTTGTACTGAAATACTAACTTTATTACCCACATTTTAGTAGCATTCTAAATCTTAAGCTCTAATTTTGTTATTTAATAAATGCATTCGTTCATATGAATAGTCAGATTGGGTTAGTGTACGATATCAGCCAATAAGAATCGGATTTACTTATATAAGAGATGACAACTGTCTATACTATAAGAAATTGAAATTACAGTTTTGAAAAACGGATTAGTAGGTGCATGTTTATTAGTGCTTTGAGTTTGCGAATAATGTTAGGCAATAATTCTTTACTCTTGCCTTATTTACCTCCTGTAATTTACTCCCAATATGTTATTCATGTTCATGACAGCGTACCTACTAATCATTTTAGAATGTACTCTAATGAAGAATTGATCCATTTACTTAACATAATTGCCAGTCTATAGAAGTAAACAGTAAGTAATTATAATAATGCACACTGCAGACATATCTCTGACACTGCTAAATTAACTTGAAGCATTTGAATTGAACATGGAATATGCATAATAGTAGTAATAATGATATAATATTATGCACTACATGGCACGTTGTATTTAGATCAGTGTCTGTACCTATTGCAATTCTCAACGTCTTACATTATATGTTACTTAGAAGCAATTGAAAGAATGTTGTGTTTTGTTCACTACATAGAACTAACATCATAAATGGCTTATAAAATAAGTTGAAAGAACTCTATAACATAATAATTTACTATTTATTGAATATGCACATTAGGTTTTTACAAAATTAACAATGTGAAAATGACAGGAGAAACAAAGACTCTAAAGTAAGATTGATGGTCGATAGTGCTAATTGTAAAACTCAAAGAGAAGAACATGCATTTGGCAAGTGGTCAGTTGTACATAAGTAGTTGTGTCTGTGTCAAGCCTGATTCTCTTCTCTACTGATCTATTCTTACTCCCTTAATCTGATTGAAATTCTTTGGAATTAGAACTGCGGCAGTGTGATTATGATTTCCTTTTGAGATGAAAATAGATTGCTTGCATTATTGCTGTCTCTTTATATGGTTCAGGTTGAATGTATGTACAGTCCTGGTACAAAATGTATCTGCAATGCAACCATTCACTACTCATACTACATGATGTACATAGCTCTGTTAATTACTATCAGAATAGCCAACTGTTGCAAAATCACTAATGTAATGGACTGTAGGCTACCTTTTGAATTCCATTATGATGAAACAATCTACAGAGGTACATAGGCATAAGTACAAGTAGTAGTACATAGGCAATATTAAACTCATAAAATAATATTGAGTATTTTTAGTAATAAATAATTGTACATGCAGATAAATACGTATACTGTCTAGTAGTGTCTCGACTTCTGCTGTTCTGCTATATTTCAGTATGGACTGGCGCTACCTAAATAATACATTTAATTACTGTCGAATTGTATCGCATCCGTTTGTAGTCCGTTTCAGTACTCCTTATAGTTGGATGTACGAATTACGGTTTGCTGTTGACTGATATTCAGTTTTAGGCATGGTACGTTTGTGTTGGTTACTTTGAACCTTTATTAGCTAAAGAAACTGATCGACTCTAGTAATATTAATAGAGCCCATTCTTTGATGCTTAGGGCCTGGGCCGACTATCGGTAAAAGGAATCAAAATGTATTGCTTTCGCTAATAAACATTAAAATTAAAACTACACGATCGTAGTTACTAAAAACTCAAGATCCACCAATTAAATCCATCTAATTCTTATGAAATATGTTATATCATAAGTAAGTATACTAGCTTTGTTGTTATTTGCATGTATGCTAAGCACATTACTAAGCTGTTATGACATAGAAATCATGTTTTGATTGTCGAGATTATATAGACATAGTTCTATTGTTTTTTGTATAATATATGGTAGTTGTGTGGTAAGTACATATTATGTGGATAGATTATAGTAAACAGATTGTTCAAGTATATATGAAACAATCGCTTTTCATAGACATTATTTTGTATTGATCCTACTTGAGGGATTAACTTCCTAGAAAATCTCTCTTAGCATCAATAGACTTATAAGAAAGTAAATGGAACAAACAAGACTGGAGAAAGATGCATAGAGTAATCGTAAAGGAACCACAAAACTAGAAGAAAATTGGCCTTAATTTTATAGGATACTTCAAAATATGAGATGAGCAGAGGAACAGAATGACATGCACTTTGTGAGCAGCTCATCTTGACGTGAATTGTAAGATGTCTAATATTAAGTAGGTACCATCTTTTTATTTCAAGAAAGAGTACATTCATGCGGTCTACACTTATTTATAGGTTGGAGATACAATAGATTTGTAAAAGCATATTATTACAAGCTGAATGTGTTCAGGATTCTTGATTCGTGTTCGCCTGACTCATCCGATAAATATCTTTTCATCAGAATATCACTTTGCTCTTTTCGGCTTCAATCCCAATGCAATCTCAGACGTAGTAGGAAACGTGTTCCATTTTGGAAATATTTATGGCTCTTGTACTTACTCCAATTAATTATTAGGAACAGACATTTTTTGTTTATATCGATTATATGAATTATATAATTGATTTTCTGGTAAGTAAGTACAATTTTCACATTGTAGTCTCAGGAAAAACAAAACCAAAATAGGAAATTGTAAATAAATACTATTAAATACCCTTAAAGCGTAGGTTATTTATAAACTAAATACTTTAAAAATAGCATCTAAAATGTTACACACCTTAGCGTAAAGCGGTTTAATAGATTATTGATTGAATTTATAGGGAAATATCCTGTTCAAATGGCCCAAATGAATCGTATCCTAACTACATCAAAAAATTGCTTATCCGTATGTATCTCATCATAGGTCACCAAATCTCTATTTTAATAGGTATTATGAATGCCTTTTAATTTAGATTACATAGCAAATGCATTGCAATGTACGTTCACGTAAGGGCTTCCAATAAGTATTGCAATTGTATTTAGAGTGTTCACTATTTAGAGTCTATACCAAGTATCTTACGAACTTGAAAGTAATAATGCTGAGTCGATAATGATATGAATATTGAATTGTATCTATATAATACCCTGTAGCTGAGATCGTTCAGCAAATGTAGCAAAATGTGTTGACTTAGTTAGAATTTAGTGTAAAGAAAAGGAAAGGTATGTACATAAGATAGTGGAATGAATGTTGAGAAGACAAGACACGTTTCGATCAGCCTCGTCGTTTATACTTGGGCATTTACAAACGTCCTGTGGTATAGTTATATCTAAAAGTGCAGGTGAGTGAATGGTAATGCTATTGTACATCACTTTACACGAGTATTTGTAGTCTATACGACATAATTTGGTATAGGGATGTATATAGTGTATTAGTAACTAGTGTGACTTGAGTCGTCTTGTCAATAGATACTTTAGGTATCGTTGGATGCCTAGGCTAGGCCTGCAGAGGGTACATTCTGTTGGGGATAGATTTGAATGTGTGTTGCGTGTATTTGTGGTTGGTGTACCCTGCCGGAGGGTTGTTTCTTGGCCACTGCTCCTCAGTCGACTCCACACTAATGCATTTCTTCTGTGCTAGTGTAGGGAGTCGTAAAGTTGTAGTAAGAAGTCTGTAAGAAGTCAGTCAGTTAGGTAGACTCGTGGGCCTTCCCTTACGCTTACCTCCGTTTCATTCCTATTGCACATAAATATCTATATGAGATATATAGATGTGTGTCTGTAGCATGGCATGGCAGACAAGGCAACTGCAAGAATACAGTCAGTGACTCAAGAGGCCTTCTACCTGTCCCAGGCCGCTGACCATCTCTCTTCACTTCCACAACAAACCTCCTGAGATTTCAATATTCTTGAACGAGCATAATAGATACAATCCTATTCTCAGTTAGAACAGTGCAAGTGGTTTCATTTTGTGGCGTTTACTCTGACTTTTCGTCATTCCATTGTTGATTATTCATCCTTCTCGCCAATTTTATCTCCTTGGGTAGATTGGTGCGTATCGGATTGAGTTTCTTGCTCAAAGTGGTAGTAATTCAGCTGTGTGTGAGCATGCAAAATAATCATGGCTACTATTAGTAGTGACGATTTGACTTGAATTTGGATTGACCCTTATAAATAACCTACAGGGCACCGTTTTCCTTTTCACTGAAATAAGATTCACGATTCCCAACCAACTGTATTATTAATTTTGCAAAGTTGAATACACACCCACTTGTTGGTTGACCAACGTGTTTCTGTTCCTGAGTGTGGACTATTCCATCCAACTACTTGCATAGCATTAATTTTAATGGTGAAGTTCGTGTGAATTTCTGCAAGAGAATCGGAAGGCTCAATTAGCATAGAAAGTCGGGCAGCAGGAGAAATCTGCACTTGAGTGAGTTTGTGTATAAGTTTCTACTCCACTACTACAGCCACGCTACACACGTTCCTCGCCTTCTCTGTCTACACGCCACATACGTGCGTATTTTATATCCTGCATTGTTCATTTACTGTTTGCACAGAATCTCGTTAATTTCCAATTTCAAGTAAGTGCCTTCTCGTATATTATGTTCCTCTACATTGCACTAGATCATGTTCATAAATTCACTATTGTGTGGTTTGTTTCCGTACTTCCTTCCTTTTTCTGTTTGCACAAAATAATAATAATAACAAGTCCTTGCTATAAATTTACCCAATTTGTCTGCTCGACTTTTACTGTTTTCATGCTCACTTAAGTATGTATCTACGATTTGTTTAGTTCAACTGATTGCTCTTAATTCTCTTTAGTTCACCTCCCCTATATAGTACAAGTACAGCTAATACCGTGTAGGTACTCCAGAGGCTTGATTTAGCGTTTTTTAATCATAGAATAAATACATACACTGTATACGTAAAGTTTAGGACCGGAAGTCTCTCTCCTTTGATTTGGTCTAGTCTTTAAAGAAAAGGCTAACCAAAGCCAACTTTTAGATTTATCGTATATATTCCATTGTATTCCACATCCTCTTGAGGTATTTTTACTCCTTTTCTCACCTTCCCATGTCTATAGCTTTAAGCTCCACTATTATCTGTTTTTCTATTGTATCCTTTATTGCCTTATACGCACTAGGCTTAGTACAGATACACGTATGTACTTTCAGTTAATTCTGTAAAGCTAAATACAAATAATAGGCAGGAATAATATATTGTCAATTACAATTACAGGTATGCTGTACTTTAAGTGGAAAAATTATAATGGTTATGGTGCTCAAATAAATACATCTCATATCTAAATGACTACATGCTACCTGTTGCTTGTTAACAATTTTAGCTTCATATGCGGATCTTTATCATAACCAGTAGTAAAGTCTAGTGATATTGCAAATAGGATATCAATTTTGCTGTAGCGTCAACGTCCATTTAATTAGCTTTGATTTTCGACTTCAATTGCAGTAATGGTACCCAAGCACATTGCATTAAGTGTATAGTTATTTAATAACGTGAGCACTAACCATGTAATGTAAAAGTTTTTCTTATGGTTGTGCTATATATCCTATTGATATGACACTATTTTGTAGAAATATGACAGCCCTGCTCACGTACTAGTATTATTGTATAATTTTACGTTGTTTAGTGCTCTTTGAATGCTAAAGTAGGTTCTATCTGAGCATATGCGCACTTTTTTTTCCATTGTATTTATATACTTTCTATAGGGAAAGATTAAAACTTCAACTTGTCAGCGTCACTGAAGTGAAGGAGTCAAGTCAAGTGGAAATAATGGAATTAACAGTTACTTGTCTATAAAAGTTGTACATGCATATTCGCATATTTTGTGAACAATTACTACTTTAGCCCTTTTACACGATTATGTTTTTGTGATATTAAGAGTTAGGTACCTACGTACTGGTCTCGCCGAAATTTTATAACTTTTCAATACTTCCATGAAATTATAATGTGCTAGTGATGTTATTAGAGGATTTTTTGCCTTCTTAAATATAATCGAGCCATAATTAGTGTCAGACCCTCATGTTTTTTCATTCTCAATTTTGCAAATAAAATTCGCAGCCTCGTTTTGTAACAATTCACTTGGTTTGATGGATGAATTTTTACAGACGTGGTTTGTTTGATTCGGCAAAAACGTCTTTAGTTACACCGCTACACGAATGAATTTACGACTTCTGAGGTGTAAGGCATTTAGTTTGGAATTTGTGTTGTATCTACACGCATTAAACGTAATAATATCTTGTAAATATACCGCAAAAGATGCTAAAACTGTTATGTGTGTAGCTTGTGCAGTTTTTGTTTTGGATAGTGAATGGTAAACAACGGAGAGATGCGAGGATGATCTCATATGTCAGTCACAGTAATAATTATACGAGTCTCATCTTTGTGTTTTTGTGTGCACAAGTCAAGAAATACTCTTAGTGTGTATATTATTAGTATATTAGTGAGTTCTTATACTTAATTCAGATAGTACTGCATGGAACGAACAGAGTGACCTGTTTTGTTTTGATGTGTTCATGAAAAACTTTAGGTACTTTTTGTGTAGCTTGACTTACATTACTACTACATCTAGTACATTGCATTTTTCTTTAACCCCTTACTCACTCTTATGAATTTAATATAAGAAACATCTCCATTAGGATTCTGACTGTATACCTATGCACTATATCTGTAGTAGTTGTAGTACTTGGCTTAATATACCATCATTCAATTCAGGATCACCTCACCCAATAAAAATAACACTCCTTGCCATAAACTTAGTAAAGGTAAACCACGTAAACTAGAAACTCGGTCGAGATGAAAACGCTCATTCTAAAGATGATGATCATGATGATGATGTGTGAGTGCGGTTAAATTGTTTCAGGCATACTCATACATTCAATTGATAAAGATTCATAGAAACAATGCACCTACCTACTTAATTACAATTACGTTTGCGGCACACACGCAATGAGAGCGAATGGAATAGATCTTTACTGTTTTTTGTATTACATACTTAATATTAGTATTAGTTTGAACTTTATCTGCAAATCATCAAATAAATTGAAATTATTTTTAAAACCATACAAAGATTGCCCTGTGTAACTTTTTGACTTATAGAACACAAAAGGCAATGCTACTACAAATCAATTATTAAGTTATGTTACGATTATGATGGAAATACCTATTAATGATCAGTGATTCACTGCTTTTCGCTTACTGGTATTTAACTGAGTTTTAACATAGGATTTTAAGAGTAGATGATCTGTTAAATTGAATTGTTAAAATATTATTCCTGAGTAAAAATCCCCTTCAAATAGGGTAATATTGATATTGAATTTGAATTAATGCACATATACAGATAATTTATTCAGTTAGTTTGGTCTTAAGTAATTGTAGTTGTTGGAGCTGACACTGAGTCATTTGCGTGTACGTATTTGGTGTCAAATAATGCATATGCATGATCGTTTTAAGAAATGTGAATGAGAAATAGAGATTCCTCTGGTTGGATGTGTTCACTGTGAGTATTTGATTCTTTCATTTCATTGTCGTTGGATTGTGAACGTTTGTGTGTTACGTTTCTTGTGTCTTGGTAATTGAGAGTTAGTCATTGTTGCAAAGATTTCCACATCACATTTGCTTCTTATCGTAGTATTGTCGTGTATTTCGCTGAATGCAATTTTGCTGTCTGTTGTGCAGAACAATATTCCTGTGGATTGCATAGTGCTCAGGCAATATAGAACATTTTTTCATAGAAGAACAAGATTCTTGATTGCTGTCCTGTCCGTGTCCTCTATTTTATTTACATAGTTGTATCCATCTAAGTAGTAAGTAGCTGTTGACATATTACATTCAGTAGTAGGAGTATCGCTAATATGAGCTTGTATAGATATCAGAAAGGGAGCAGTAAGGCACAAAGAGTAAATAAATGTTGCTCTGTGTCTATAATAATGCTCTTTCGTTTATTTATATGCGAATCGTAGATAAGAGTAAACTAAGGCAGAACTAGTTATTCTATAATAGTAGCATCTGTTTGATATGGGCATGTTAATAATCATCATTTTCATGCATTTTTAGCGTGTTACAGTGTAGTAGTAATGAAATGAGTAGTACCTCTCTTTAGAATCGCTTTACTTCACACTCACTCCCAACAGACGTTAGTTACAACAGACAGAAGCCAACAAATATTTGAGAGGAGTCAGACCACATCCTCATCTCATCTTTAGTCAGATTTAGTTCATTCATAACTTAACTAACCACAGAATCTTGGACTGATGTATAGTGAACGATGTTGATTTCATGATGTGATCTGATGCTTAACGTTTGCCTCACATTTCATCCTGTATTACTTATATTTACTTGTTGCTGCATATCAAAGCGTGCCATGATCAAATTATCATATCATTAACTACTCCACTTAAAAATAATTTTAATATTATTAGCAATGTTAAGTAGGTATTTGGGTAGGTACTATTCTAATCAAGGTAACGAATATGCACAAAAAAGTCTCGAAGTAGTTCTAGGCAAGTGTTAATTTATCTTTCAATTTAAGTAATTTATTTAAATGTTAGTTTACTTTGATTTATATACGCTTTAATTGCCAGTTAATGTTTTCCAATCTTCATTTTTCTCTGTTCTATCTACTAAGTAGTTATATCTCTACCAGAATCAGAAAAAGATACACAGAGGCAACAGCGTTGCAATTGCATTTGGAAAATAATAGACTTGAAAAAGTTCTATTAGTGTAAACATTGTTTGTAGAGGAAAAATTTCTTATTTATAAATTACCTTCCATCTTGATTTGGAAAAATGAGAGAAATTAAGAATGTATTGTTTAGGTACTTTATCCACTTAGTAATCACCGTGGCTTGCATTTGAAAGAACAAGCAAGAATTAGATGTAAAGACCCACATGTGCGTACTTGGGATAATAAATATCTATAAATACCATTTCTGTAAGTCATGCTTCGTGCACGCGGTGGAAAAGTGACAATTTATGAGAATGTCCATAGATATATTTAAATGCAAGTAATTTCAATAGGCTCATCACGACCAGGTGAACAACTTGTGAACCCTTAATTTGAGGTGTTCGACAAGGGTAGGACCAAGTCACAATCCTCCCAACTTTCTTTAACACCAATTCTTATTTATTTCATTAGAAGTATGTACGTCAGTTGTCGACCTGGCTCTCTGAATCCACTAAATTCCTTGAACGGCTCCTTACGTCTTAGGTTTCAGGAAATATACAGGAATCTATACTGTAAAATATAATAGAGTCCATAAGAATGTATTAAATAGCAAATAGCTTTTGTGCTTGGGGAACAGCCGTTCATTACCGTAAGAATGTATTATTCATGTACGCAATAGAAACAACTTTGGTATTACTTGATTTAAGTGGGACTTTCCATTTAAAATAGCCCAATATGTACTGTACTATTCTTTGTACATGTAGTAAGGTAAAGGTGTATCATCTCTGATTATCATGCAAGTGATATACATGAATGTCCAAGGAAATGCAAAAGTAAGGCAAGGTCAGTCATGATCCGGTTCCTTAATGTTCCCCATTTATTTCTATACGGATATTCTGATTATAGACTGAATTATGGTTACTTTTGTTGTGTTCATTTCTATAGCTAAGGCTATTATGCTTGCAAAGTTCGAGGGAAATTGAAAGCTTGAAAACCGGCATGGGGTTTTTGTGAAACTTTCCGTTGTGCTTTGTTAAATGTTGAGTTCTAAAAATACATTTGGATTTTTATTGGAGTAGATTTTTGGTAAGACTCGTTTAAGTAAAACTGGTTTAATTATGGTAGAAGAAGAGCACTTTGTTCCATAAATGTACATGCACACACAAACTGAATTGTGAAAAGTCGTTAAATGTTACACATATATGTCTATACGAAATAATTTACTTAGTACACACAGAATTATTTTATGAAATGACATGTTAATTCTTACACGTGAAATTTTATGCTGGCTATTATGATGTTCACATGGGTTAGTGATATGTCCGAGTAACTTACATACAATTAGTAAATATTGCAATGACTAGAATGAATGGGTTGAAGTAATAACAAATAGTAACCTGTATAGCACACTCACATAATAATCAACATCTGAGTGAAGCAATCGTATTTACAAAGAGGGACAAATATATTAAAAGTATAGAGTTGCTCAAAAGCCATTGCTCCGTGTTGAGAATGCAAGTTAAGTTTAATAGCTTGAGGAGAGAAGAATGCTCCCATCATAACCAACACAGCATAAAGGTGCATAGAGTCGGATAAATATAGGAGAGGAGACTGGTTAACAATGTGCATAATATCTGTTGGTAATAAACAGAGAGACAGTAAGTAGAGTATGGGAAAATAGGCCACAGCAGAACAGTGGAATCTTGTCTTAAATATCATAATGGCTCAGAGAGGTGCATTACTACATTAGTAAACAGAACAGCCAAGGCAAATCATTACCCTTTACTTCATGCACTGTATTTTATTTACCTACCTGTTGCTGTAATTATAATTATTATAATGCGTACATTTACCCAGAGTTTAAATATAAAACAGCAAGGCAACACTTAAAGATTAATTTATCGCTCCCAACATATTATTTATCTGTCGCATTGTTGAATTGTCTTTGCTAATTGCAACGATACGCATTATTGTACATTTTATTACCTCTGCACTATGTAAGATTAATTACTCCGGCACTTGAAGCAATAACCCTTGAAAGGGTAATAATATTTATTTATGAGGTTACATTTTCTTTGTTATTAACATTTTCGAATTTTCTAATTGCTCTGCTATCGTTCACGTAAGATTTCCATTTCCCCTATACTTTCTTGAGATTCAGTGGAAATGTGTGTGACTCGTTGCAACTTATTTATGCAGCAATGTTACCACTTTTACATTTCATGTCAGATAACACACTATCTATGCACTATTACATTTCTTACAGAATTGATATGGAAGAAATCAATTAATTCCTGCTTAATAACATATATTATTACACCTACAGAAGAATGTGTTATATTTAACTCTGAGCGATATCAATATCCTGATGTTTTATTTCATCTGACAGGGCATGCACTTCTAATTAAAACTGTACTTTTATTATTGTAAACTATGCAATTGCAGAGCAGATACGAGAGAAATTAAAAAAGGAATTAGAAACGCTACAATAAGTGTGGACACCTTAACATGTTGCAAATAAATATCTAAAGTATACCTATACACATACCTGAGTATTCAGAAGATATGTTATTGTGTGTGTTTCTAAGTGCTACAAAACAGTTACATGATCACTAAACGAATCACTAGAAAACATAAATCCACAAACAATAAATATAATTGAAACACTTAAAATGGGCGTGGCATAACATTTCTTTCCATCAATGATATCGTTTCTGATTTCTATACTGCAAGTTCATAACAAGTAAATAGTTTTACTTACATAATTTTACTACCAACTTGCCAGCATTATTGTGAAAAATACGAAAACAGAATGCAATTATACGTTTTTACTTTTATGCTCAATTTCATATATTGCAAAAGATAAATGTTAATTAAACAGATCCGGCTGATTTCAATTGAAACTTTCAAAAATTTCTTGCAGGATGTGAATAATCTTGATGTTATTTTGTTGTGTTTAGCAATTGTGTTATACAATTCTACAAGAAATATCTACACAGTTTCAATTTTCATTTTGTTGGCTTAGGCTACTCCATATTATTGCTTTACATTATACATTATATCTGTAGCGAATATTCACTGTCCCTGTTTTGTCATGATAATGGTTATAGCTATGTAGGTATATCTTATTGTTGAATAGAACAGCTGCGACTCCGACTCCTCAATTGCTCTTCTATTGTCACTCATTTCTAGTCTGACTGGTCAAATCTATTCCACGCTAACGTGGCACAGACTACAGACAAAATAGAATGGTCTACAGAAATGAGTTCCCTTTCACTTTCTTGAAAAATGCTCGACTCTTTCGTATCAGCTCTGTCGTCTTATGTTACCTTAAGCATTGTCGACTATAGAAGGATTATACGTGACGTAAATTATCTATGTTAAAGGTACTTTTGCTGCACTAGTATGTCTGAAGTGTCTGTAGATTGCCATTATGTATAGACTAGACATCTTATCCACATAACTCAGTTTATTCATGCGAAATTATTACGGATTGTATTTATTAGCTAGGATATTGCTGAACGAATAGTTTAGAAGTACAATATGCCTATATAATATTTAAATACTCATTTAGTAGTTTATAGCAGAATTTCTTTGTCTATACGGAGTAGTATACGGAGTAGTATACGGAGTATGAGATTTAATATTTGATTTTTGCACCATATGTGTGAAGGTACGCGTATGAATGTAAATTCTCATGCCAATGGATATTATAATACTAGTATTTATAGTTCATGTCCATTCACTATTCTATGTCTACCAGTAATTTGCATCACATGTGCAGATAGTAAATTATCCTCTTCCTTTGCAACATTGAATTTTAAGTCGAACAAAGTCGCACGGGACGGGACGAACATAAAAATAAATATGCTTCTTTTGTTCGTGCAATCAAATTGTAGTAAATGCTTGAATACTATTTAAGATTGAATTTCTTAGAGCTCTTAGAGTATCTATTGAACTTTTATTGGCTTGTATTTAGAACGAAGTAATTGAACAGGCAAAATAATGTTAGCACTAAAGGTTGAATTAGATTGTGTTAGTATATGCATACAAGTTTTCCTTTGATTTGATGTGATGTATTACATCGCTTTTCACTAACACACTTGTTATGTATAGTACTAAGCTGATAAAAGTAGGATAATCTTACTTTTTAAGTCACATCTCTTCCTCAAATTATCTTAAAAGCTAACCTGTCCTAGTTAACATTACTTATGAAGAAAGACTCGTTAATAGTTTCGAATAACTCCCTCAGTAGAATTAATGTTAGCAGAGAATATTGAATTAAAAGTACCATATGCTAATTCCATCAGCCGTAAGTAGGTATCTACAGCAAAAAGCATTTGATTGTTAATAATCATTTTATTTTACTGACACACTCACACAAGTATCGTGTTTAAAGAATGACTGGCATATGACAGGATTTATTATCTAGGATATGAATTGTCTAGGAAGGGGATTAGATTAGAAATAAGCGTAGCATCATAACTTTCTAGAAAAGTAATAATTTTTAGAATTTATTTAGATTCGGCTACTTATCTGCATTGTAAGAAAATTCATGTGTAGAGAGCGTCGTGCATGCATTTTGTATAGAAAATATGATTACGAATCGTAATGATGGGTGATAAAAAAGGAAAATAGGATTCTATGTATTTTTTGTGTGATTAACAGGTATTAGTTGTGATCACATCAAATTTGTCGCCTTCCTGTAATTGAGTATTAAATCATAAAGGTACTGATGCCTTTTAGACAGATTTTTGTGATTCGATGTGACTGCACGTTCATAGATTTGTATAGCGAAAATCTTCCTCGTTATTTGATCTATTATGATTGTTAGCGGTTTTTTGCAGTTTATAATGCGGCAGTTTGAAAGTTGGAGCATATGAAGGGAGAAAATTGAAAAGGAGCTACAAAAATTGGGACACTTGTAGATAGACGGTGTAGTGTGTGAAGCTTCATTTTAGATATAAATAAAGTCTATGCATCTAATTTGCATGTAGCCACAAATTCGTGGGGTTTCTACTGTAATAAGGGTATAGAAAGTTTTTGGTTGGATATTTATTGGGAGCCCTAAAAAATCCGTTGGTAAATTAAGAAATTAGTCGATAGAAAATGCAAGACTTAGGAATGTATAAGAAGCGCTTTTGGACTTAGATTATAAGGTAACATTAATTTTATGTTGTATAATCGTGTTATAATATAACTAATGGCTGAATTAAGTTAGGCATTTCTGCCGTGGCCTTGCTTCTGTCCCTGTCTTATTAAGAAATTACTTGTGCTATTCAGTGTACATAGAGAAACGTGAGAAGCACAGCAAAACCCATTCTAATATCATGACGACAATAAATTGTTGTGTAACAATGCATGCACTATTACAGATAGCTCTGTATACATAAGAATGTACAATCCCATTCGGCTAACTCACATAACATCACAACAATCAGTCCTTTTATTCATTGTTACAACCAAATACTACATAGTGTACCACATAACACGATATAATTAGGCGTGAACAACCAATACATAACTGCATATGCCTCTGTTGATATTCTGTCTACATAGTAAATACGCTTAAAGATATACCAAACTATATATTCCCAAATTACCTCGGAAGTCATTTCGCCCACAAGAAAAAACGGGAGCGCTGCGTCGAAAAATTCGCAACTGATTCACTACTGAACTAAATAATAGCCAAGTGGGCGAACAGAAACTGCCATTAAAAAATTAAACGAGCCACTACATCAGCATTATGTTTGTCTCATGGCTGGCATATGAATAGGGCTAAACAGTAAACACCTGAAAGTACATACACATCACTGAAGAAGGAATTCCTGAACACAATTGAGATTCGAATTTTTTTAGCTCCTTGCGTATTCTTAAAGTAACCTAGCCAAGGTACCAGTTTAAAAAATGAGACATTTTCTTACGTGCATTTCAATTATAATAGGAATTGTTAAAAGGTTGTAGTATCTGCTTATATTGGAACAAAGTTGATTTTGGATCGCGGAACAATAGAGGAAGGTCATCTACTACATTGTTATCCGATCTTATAATTTTCTGACTGATATTGGCACAGTTTGCTGCTTAAGACTCGTTCAGGTACTCTTTTTGCATTACACTGACTACAATAAGATGTAGTAATTGCTAAATAGCCGAACTGGTAAATTGAACGTACATTAACCAAACTTGATATTAAATTCGATCATCGATCAAGCATGTTGATTGTGCAATTTAGTGTATTTACTGCTCTGTCTGGTACTACCTACTATGATACAATTCAATGAAAAGTGATGTTGTATGCATTGGGAGAAGTTTATATGCATAAATAAATCGTTTGGTGGGGCTGTCCCTTCTGACTCTGACCAGGTGTACTCTGCAGCCTGCACACAAAGTATTGCTAAGATTTCTTTTTGCTCTCTTATTTGCCTTCCTTCTGCATGTACACAGCCAGATTTGGGTAGAGTGTTTTATATGATATATTTTCAATATATCTTACTGTCTCAACTTTTGTGGGTTCTCATAACTCATTATCTGGGATGGGATTAGAGATACTTCAGTAGAATTAATACTGATAAAATTATGCACGCCACAAACAAATAACCCTAAGGTATCCGTAAAATTATAGATACATACAATCCTTAGCAATAATAATTAGTAAACAGACGCCCGATGGAAGTGGTCAGTATTATAGCTTTCTACTAACATGAAGCAAGGTTATCACGTGCTGTGTTAATAGGTCTTAAGATTGGAAAAGTGGATAAGTAGAAGGAAATCTAATTTTCCAATTCCATTGCACTCAAATCGCTAGTTTTGGGAAAATGATTTATAGAATAGTTCTCAACCTACACATTTTCGGTCTAATTATTGAATACTAAGGGTAACATTAAATGCCTATGGCGCTGCAAACACATTTTTCGATGAATGGTTCAATCTGAACAATTTCGAAGCTAAAAGTGTCATTCCAATTGCAAAATAGTCCATATGACAAAACTTAGAGAAATTTTCCATATTTTGCCAAGTTATTCTTGGTATCACAGTTCTAAAGATTATTCGAGCATTGTACATAGAATATGATTTATATTATTAGGTTTGGATATATAGAATTCTGTAGACGTATAGCACAATAAGGTATCGTAGATGAGGAAATCTGAATGAGCATATAAAGACAGTGACCAGATTGACGCAACTGTAGTACCCAATTGTGGTAACTTGTTGTATGTCACTATCACTGTTAGTATTACCATAATCTGCCATTCCATCATCCACCTACTACCCAGACGACGATTAAGTGCCAATGCTAGTCAAGGTATGAATATATTGAATAGAAGAATGACTTTCAATCTCTGAATCTTTGTCCTCATCTAGCTCTTGATGAAAAATGGTAAGCAGATGCAAAATTCCAAGCAAGCCCATGATAGCTAAACTGTGCTGCAGACAATCAAGCCAGAATATTCTGAATACAAGACTCAATTAGGCGTGGTTACTTTCCCATTGCACTGCATTCCTAATTCCTGTTATGAATAGTCAAAACTGATAGCATTTATAATGCAGATAGGTTAGTTCAGATTCTTATGTCTTTTTTGAGACCACTCTGCAGTTTGGGCATTGCATGCATTTTACACAGACCAAGGCATGTACAATATTGATATGGAAATATCTTAATTTATTACAGAACATCTACATACATATTGTACAGACATGTATGACTCAGAGCATATAGATATACAGGAAATATTCCAGATAAATATCAACTAATCAACTATTCATATGGTTGCAAGGTAATAAATACTACTGTTGCATGTGCTATACTGTAGTCTGCTGGATTAGCCAAAGAATATCCCCGTCTTTGTAACACGAGTAAAGAATTTTAAATTGGAACTCTATACCTCGAGATGCATATACAGATTAATAACTGTTCTCTATACCTGTAATGCTATGCGGCACCTTGATTTCTTGCTCACATCACTAAGTAAAACTGCTTTGTGTTACTTTTACTTACTTTTGCTTTTTACCACCAGCCGAACGTTGTACTACTTTGTAAAATGCAGGTACATATATATTACACGTTGTTACGTATGTTTTGTAACAGTAACCGCTCCACCATAAGATTTTATGTTTTAATTTTCGTTTAATGTTGTGGTTTCTGTCCTTAAGTATTAGAGTTACATTATTTGAGGCTTTATTGTCTTAAAATAGTCTAAAGGAATGAAAATGGCGTGATTGCAATCATGTGGGCAATAAATAGGCACCCACGTAAATGGTTAATAATCACATGATACAAATAGCCAAAGAATCATGATAAGCTTGTAGGTGAATAAAATCTCTTTATGAGTTAGCGAAAATTGTAGGCGTATATGAAGTCGTCAATTTGACAGAGCGGCAAATTAACTCAAAAGCATCACCAGTAAACCTTTGAGAGAGTTCTATAGGGATAAAATAAGGTATATTGAATTATCTGAAAAAAATGATAATTACAATAAGTGTATAATCTTTAATTTGATTATTTATGTAAATTTTGATTATTATTGTATAGGTCATAATCAGGGTTACATTTTTATTTCATACGCTTACCAAATTAGATGTATATTGTATAACATGTAGCATATAGTAATCACTTCACAAATTCACAATATGCCGATGATAGGTTAAATGTTTTCATCTATTGTCTATTTAATTCACAAGTTTTGATTTACTGAGCAATTGTACAAGAAACACTAAAAGAACATTAATAATTGAGCACATGATATCACTGAAAATGGTCATGTATGCCTGTAGAGTGTGTGCCATTTGTAGTAGGTACTTAGGTACATTAAATACTTTGCAGAATGTGTACCAGATAATAAGTAGGTACTA
>JABASH010000125.1:0-57381 GCA_019776445.1 Tomocerus maximus
TAAAATATTTTCTTAAAATTGAGGAATATTTACTTCTAAACAAAATGAAAATACAATTTAATTGAAGATTTGCATTAATAAATGGAAAATTCATTTAAAAATAGTGATATTACTGACAAAAAATACATTTCAAATTTAAATATCTCACTATATGATAATTTAAAATAGGAAATTGGTCTTTTCACTTCAATTAACAGAAAGCGCATAATGCTAAACTAGCTGCATTTCTACGTTTTCCATCGTCCTCGTCAACGTCTACTGAAGCGAGTGGGACATTCATGAAACTAGCTATTGAGCTGGTTGTAAGTTAACTGAGTTCGAGATTATTTGCATCGCTATTTAGGATTTAGAAATCGTTTCAAGGGTTGCGAAATCCGACTTTTTCTTGATAGTATCATGAAATTTAGAAAAACCTTTAACATTTTCCCCTGTACTTTTTGAAGCTTTTCTTTGCTAAAGATTAATTCATTGGCAAATCTATTTCTTAGTTTTTTTAAATTTTAAAAATCTTCAAAAAATTTAAAAGCTGCTGTCTCTGCGGCTTTAAATCATGACTAGCTGCATTATTTTTGTGGAAATACTTTTGGTCATCTACTAATTTTTATATCCACCCATTCATCAGTGACAAATGATCCGTTTCGCACTTTTGTGTAGTTTCTTCAAGGTCGAGTTATATACCACGATCTGTTTTACAACTTTGGGGACTAATTTGACTTAGGTAATTTGACTCAATTAACCAAGTGGATAAATATTACATTTATGATTTAAAAATTCACTGACTTTTTACTAATTCTTGATTGCAGAATGAAAAGCAGTGTTAACTTATTAATTTGATCAATCAATGAGACATCAATTCAAGCAAATTTTTCGCTTTTTTGTAGTCGAAAAGGCCAAAAGTAGGTAAAATATTGATAGATATTTTTTTAGGCCTAAAATATTTACGTAAATGTTACATTTTTTAAAACTCAAAATATTTTAATATATTTACGAAAATATTTTGATATTGTATCCCCAACACTATGAAACGAAAAAGTACACAAGGAAAGTTTGCTACGAGTAGCCTGTAAAATATTTTTTTTTATAGAAGTCCTACCCCTGATCATTACACTACACATCCCCTAATGAGACAAATGCATCAATTTAAATCTTTTGGGTAACATTGATGCTTGTTTTGTTTACAACTACATTTCTCGAGGAAAAATATATCACTGTGTAATGTATTTCTGAGTAGGTACCTTTAAGAGTATATAGCTATCCAGCAGATATGTAGCTGACATTATATATTATGATCATCTAAAATATACTTCGCAAATAAAAATAATTTCTTTTGTTAGTTCTCTAACTTCCAAAATAATAGCTGAAAAACACTTCGTAAGAACAAGTACCACTCAAGATACCTTTAAAAAATACTTTTCCGATGGAATAGGCGTAGTTTTAGCCTAGATTTAGCTGTACTCTGTTTAACGGAAAAAAGCTTCAACCTACGAAGTCAGCCTAACCTTAAACATCAGCATCATATGTATAATATGGTGATTCATGATTATTCATCCATTGATATTCGAATTGAAACCAGAGTAAAAAGAATCCTGAATTGTTGGCCTCGGCCAAAACTTGTGTAATAATATCTTTTATATTGGATGTGTTAATATACATACAAGAATTCTGCAATTATATCTGTAGAAAGTTATAATAAAGTTAGTTATTATGAAAATCTTTCAAATAGTTACAATTTACAATATACTTTATGCATGCATCTTACATAATATTTTTAAATTCTCTTCATTCCCTGCCATATAAATTCTCATGGCAGTTTTAACTGCAATGCAATGGATACTGCGTTTTAACAAATGTAAATTGACTAAAGGATCTCAAACCATATCACAGGACACGTATATCAATGGAAATCTTGTAATTCATCTACTTATTTGTAGAATTGGTAAATAACTGCGGTAAACTAAAGTATATATATTTGTTAATATACAAGAATAACTTGCAATAACGTAAATTTTGTCTACGCTGACCTTGCATACTAATTACGATACGCAATCACATCTAGTATCTACCCATATGCTGGACCAATTGTTACGCTGCTGGTACAAACAATTTAGCTAGTATCGAACTACTTACCAAATTACATGAATGTATTTTTTTTAAATGTCATAAGCACACATGTAGCCCATCATTATACTATTATTTCATATACTAAGCGACTGTCTATCTGTATGACGTCCTTTCCCGATGTCATTAAGATTGAGTAGGTAGGTACCTACTGTCATAAGTGTCATTTAATTTTGTAGAATATGAATATGAAAGCAACCTTACTGGATAGGATCATGTTCCTAAATTTATTACTGGATTTTATGCTGTGATCTAAATGCATTTACGGATACAATAGTTAAGAGTGTGGAATTACAATGCCCTTGTGGCTAGTTAAGCTAATAAAGATCAAGTGGGTAGTTGGGTAGTGACGTCACTGTAGTCTCAGCATTCTCATATATAAACTCGACGAAGTGTCACATCTTTTTTACTTGACGGACTGATTTCCATCGGAAAGCACATCTACTGATTTCTGTGTCATAACTTAGATTTCCAGCCATGAGGTCCATATGGCTTTCCGTTTTAATCTGTGCTTTAGTAGCCGCTGCAGCAAGTAATTTCAAATTATTATATTGCAATCTAATATAATACTATAATATCAAGAAACATTAACATCCCTTACATTGATTGTATACCAATAATTATTGATTACGTAGATGGAGAAGACAGTAAAGATAACGAGATCGATGCGGGGCTTCAGGGTGAGAAACCTGGAGAAGGAAAGAAGTATTCAGGATACAGTGGAAATATTGAAGACAGAGGCAGATTAATTAATGTCCTACTTAGCGGATATGACAAAAGAAACTACCCAACAAACACGACTATCCAATTTGGAGTTGCTCTACTCGGTGTTGACATCGTAAGTAAACCTTCATTGTTTCATATATTTTTATCTACGACTTATTGGTTTACAATTACAATGCAAGTACAAATACTTTTGATTTCATTCTATAGGACGAAAACAGAAATTCTTTTGAAGCCGAGACATGGCAGCGATTGGTAATAAATTGTTTTTACTTATGATTTTTTGAGTTCATTAAAATACTTCGCAATTAGGACAAATGAGTACTTAGAAAAGCATTTTGCCTTCAGAAATGGAATGACAAGCGACTTCAGTGGGACAAAAAGGAATACGATGTTGGGGTACTTCGGTTACCATCAGATTCTATTTGGGTCCCGGATACTACTCTTTACAACAGGTAATTCAATAACAATTTAGCCTTCCTAATCTGACTGCTAAACCAAACCAAACTACAAACACATATCGAAAACGATTGGTTTCATATTTTTGGTGTTCATATGAAATTATTTTTATATATATTGTATATATTTATTTACATGAAAAATAGTCAATCTTTAAAAGATCTCTCCATATAATTCCATTCATTACCATTTCATGTTTGTCATCTTTGTGTTCAGCGTGGACTTACCTGGGATGATGAAATGTCACCATACTAATACCCTAATTTATCCAAACGGAGACGTTCTGTGGGTTCCTCCTTGTCATCTAAGTGGCCACTGCGATCTTACTCTCTGGAAGGATCCATTCGGACCTCAAAAATGTTATTTAAAATTCGGCTCATGGACATTTGATGGACTTTCTATTGGATTAGACTTTTATGATAATGTATATCATGCTTATTACGATTTATTATATTTTATAAGATGCATTCTTATTTGTAGTGGTATTAATCAATATATACTTGATGTGTGTGATATTTTATTTAGAAAAAGAAGGCTGATGTGGCAGATTACCGTGGAGCTGTTCATTGGGATTTGCTTGAAAACGAGGCAACTCGAGATGTGAAGTATTACGATTGTTGTACAGAACCATACATTTCTCTTACCTATAATTTTACTCTACAAAGAAAACCAACCCCTAGTAAAGTATGCCAGCTTTAAAGATCAACTCACTCTCACATTATTGAATCGAAACATTAGTTGGTGGATTGATTTATGACGATTTAAATTTATTACTGTACATTATTGCAGAATATTAAAATAAAATCTGATTACACTAAATTTTCTATGGTGGTTTCATTTGTATCATACTGTCTGTACTTATGTATATATCTCTATATACATTTTTGTACTAATTTTGTGAAAGATTTTTTTTTCATTTACATAGAGTTAAAATGTTAGGTCTAGGTCTAGAATCTAGAATGCAGAATAGTAAGCAAAATGCAGATGGCACATTCTACACATATTTATTATTGCTAAAATTATAATGGATTTTGTATGTATGGTACTAATAGAGGCGCAGGCGGTGCCAGGATTTGGTTATGCATTCCTATATACATTCCAGCAAACTACTTATTCATTAGTGAATATGTGTATTTAGTTACTGGTCTCCATTTGTATTTGCGTCCTCCAAAATTGGAAAGATGCACACAGACTTGCAAATGATTGAATAGAATCGACCTTTAAAAGCAATTATTTCAATAATTCAGCTAAAGAGATAATTACGCCTCGGGAAGTAAAGGAATAGCGTAAACCAACTTGGCCAGACAGGTTCTGGAACTGCATGGCTAGGATTCGTATCAAGTTATAAACTGAAAGCAAGGGTATGTTACATGTATGAATAATGTTGCACACTATTAAATCAACGGACGAAAATGTCCCCATCGCGCATCGAATTCTTGCATAATGTATCACGAATTCAATAAGCATTTCCTACAGTATATGTAGGACAGGACATGAATAAATATTATTAGTTTTCATTTCTAGTATGGCATAGTTGCAGTATATTGCGCCTTTCCTTATTGTACCTAATGCAATATGCGAGTTTAAAAAGCTTAGAAGACACATTTATTGTAATTAGCTAGATGAAAAGCATGCATAGGCTTGCATGATCTAGTTTAATTTACTAAAGTTGTTATTCCTTAAAGTGAAATGTGTAGTCTATATATAATATTAATAGAACGCTATCTACAGACCAGAAGTATTATTGCGAAAAGTGGACGTGGTTAACCACAGTCACGGTGCATGACCTTTTATTCAATAACGACTTGATCATTGATTTGCTCCAGTAATGAATTTTAACTACCAAATAATACGCTGGAATCATCAGTCAATTAAGATTAAATTACAGTGTCTCACGCTAGATACACTAAACATTAAGGGAGCGAGTATAACCATTCAGATAATTTTACCACATACCAAACCATACGGCAGTATGAAATATTGATAACTAACGAAGGCAAGTGACATTGCATACAATTACCAAGCTCTAAAACATTAACTCAATTAACTTTGTACTATAGGAGATAAGCTTCCAATTAAACCATTACATCTTGCATTGTGACATGAGTTGTAATTTTTATAATCCACACAAAGAACATCATTGAAAGTAATTATTATGAGTTTAAAATGGCGAACAGTGACCAAGAACGGGAGGACTATCTAATCCTTAAAGATGCCACCAAATTCCTTGGAGAATTGCAAATAGTAAGAAATAAGAATTACTATACATGACAAAAATATTTAAATAACTGAAAATTTAATATTTATTTTGCAATTTTATATACTACTGGTCATTATGTAGAAATGCTGTAGTGTATTATCTTTTATAGACTTTGTCTTCTCTGCTCATTCTATCAAGTATTGCTGTCATATCAGCATACTCACCCAAAATTCATAGCTGTGATGAATGTGATCATCCATTACTACATCAACACAGTAAGAACCACGCAATGAAAATCGCAATTTTTTAAGCAGATACTAAACCACGTGTACATTGTATCATTGTATCACCTACTATATTTAACCACGTACACGTAATGATCATTTACAATTTCTACAGGCATATTTTATTTTTGTTCCCTTTCTATATTATAGTGATTGGATTGGTTACGTATTCTGCTGCAGTCTTGTTCATAAATATTTTTGATATCGGAACAGCCTTTTTCCTCATTTCCGGATCAAATAATGTAAACTTACTTAAGACTACCATAACATTATACAGATGTGTAGTATATAAAATTACTTACAATACCCAAGAAACGTTTGCTTATATACATCATCTTGTTTTCTGCAGCTAAATATTTCAAGATGTCAATATTGGTGCATTTCAACGGAGGCAACATTAATGTTGTTCTCAATTGTTACCTTGATCTTCATATTTATTATGGATGATTGGCTATTGATTTTAGCTTTGATTCCAAATCTGTTGCTGAAACCTTTAGGACTTTGGATTGTGAAGGGATTCATTTTCAAGCTACAGCAAATACATGCGGAACAAAATATTTGTCTAGAAATGGACTTCAGTTCTGGTTCCTCTTCGGCATCGGCAGTTTCACCGGTATCACACAGCAGGAGCAACACTCCATTAAAAGCAAAGCATAACATATCTCAATCTAAGACCACAGTCTTTATTCTAAACAGAAAGGATAATCCAGGAGCAGTTCATAGCTATCAAAAAATTTCTAAATGAAAGGAACCATGAACAGTTTTCCTTAGATTGAAATCTTAAGTGATATAGTTTTCGCCAAACATAAAAAGCAGGGATTTTACTGGACTAGAACTATTTACTTTTAAATTACATCTAAGTATTATTTTATCGTGTACTATATGTTATTTATGTGTACTGTTTTTAAAAGTTAGATAATGCAATTCAACATACATAACACATTTATATAATAATTTACTATTACCAACTATAACTACAAATCAACACGCAATGAAACAAACTCTAGCTAGTATAGAAATAACAGATCTTGTCATTTTTGTAAAAATTATCTGAAGTAAGTAGTCCTAGTAAGTAACTAATAACATAATAACATTTAATCTGGCTCGGCTGTTATATTTACTGACGACACTATGATACGCAGACTGTAGCCACAACTCATTTAAATATAATGACAAAAGGCATAATGACTATGACCATGATGTACCTTAGTATTGACATATTTAAAAAAAAATGTAGATAATAAAAGCAATTCGTACAATTAAATACTATTTGTATAGATACCCTCAAGTCCTCAACTTCTTAATTCAATGAATGCCATAATTTCATCATAAAAAATGTGTGAGCGTATTCAAAATTTAGTGTCTCCTCTCCTACGCAGATGCTGTTGTTTGTACGTCATCGTTTTGATTAGCTTATACTCTATTTCTGCCCTAATTACATTTTTAATCAACTCCAATTGATTGCTATTATACATCAGATTTGCTGCAGTTTTCTTTTAGTAAAAAGTTAATAACTTCAACTTACCTACGTACACTACAAAAAAGGGGTTGAGCAATATACCACTTGCAATAGCGGTACCACAATTTATTTTGACATGTAGCTGTTACGAATCCTACCAAAATGTTATCATATAAAAATAGTTTGGCAACCTCCGTTTATCAAGCATCTAAAGGATACATTGTACTGATGCCTGTGACTTGACATGATACAGTTATCAATATCCATAACAATTGTCATCATATCGAAATATGTTCTATAAGCGAAATGAATATTCAGTGGAAAGCTTAACTGAAACCATGAAAGTCATAAATTCTTAATAAATATAGATCAGTTTTTGCGTCAGAGTCTTGTCATGTACTATTGGGCCAATTACTGGTTAACTGTTCTGTTGACATGATAGATAAGCTAAACCTGACAAGCTAAATTGAACTGACCTTGCTTTACAGTATGTCGCTAACCATATAGAAAAGATTGTCATTTTTACTGGCCTGTAATCTGCAATAGCCATTATTTAGCCTTTGCTATAATAAATATAAACTACTGATGCATCTTTTGAAAACTTCATTTAATAACATTTTTGCACTTGTTGCTTGCTAAAATAGCACTGTATCAAGGACTATATCGTTCTTAAAACTTTAAAAGATATTAATTAAGGGGCAGATACAAAAATGGGTATTTTGACACCCATAAACACAAGTACAACCGGACAGACGAAAGATTTTCTGTATAAAAGACCGTACTTAGGACGAATGTTTGTCCATTCAGAATTGCAAAGTCAAGAAACTAAGTTTATTCTGCGCACTTGCTTCATACTGTTACAATGAATTCACTCTTGTTCGTCTGTCTTTTGGCAGCCTTCGTGTCATTTTCAAGTTAGTATTTCAAATTATTTTACACGTTATAAGACAAAATACAAACTTTCAGACTTTCCTACCTGTAACTTTTACTGCATTTAAATTCACTCCTTTTAACCGTTTCGTTGTATAACATTTCATATTACAGATTGCGAAGGTGCTGCAAAAGGACCCTACAAGGGCGCGAGTGGCTCGGCTGAAGCTAGAGCAGAACTTCGTAAAGTTTTATTCCTTGATTACGACAGAGTGAACATCCCCGATGATGTTAAGGTCAAATTCGGGATGTCCCTACTAAATATCGACGTGGTGAGACCATAATCATAAGTACCTACACAGTACACACAATGCATTGTACATTGCTGAATGAATAGTTTCTTTTCATCATAAGACGAGACATAACCTTGCAAAAGACAAAATTATTGTCTGCATGTGTCTGCTGTACACTAAAATACCTGTGAATTGTAATCAAATCTTTTCATATTTTTTAGAATGAAGAAAAAGGAATTCTGGAAGCCGATGTCTGGTTCAGATATGTAAGTATAAAAGATTCAATCCTTCTTTTGAAAAAAATAAAAAACCTTTTACTAATGTCTCACTGTCAGCATAACAATCAATTCATTTTCTAATTACTTTTACAATTTTATTTTTCATTACTTATTCGCAATATTTATACAAAAATAATACGTTATGTAGGCTTGGACAGATTCTCGTCTCCAGTGGGACAACGTCTCAACGGGAATAAATGTTCTTAGAATTGGAAATGATGAAATTTGGAAACCAGATGTTACCCTTTACAACACGTAAGAAACCTTTCGTTGGTCAAGTTTTTTCATGCATTTCTTAATTATTGGCTATGATTTTTTAGTGCTAATATTGGAGAAATGGCAAAATGTTGGGACTCTATGCCCCTTATTTACCCTAACGGAGACGCACTTTGGGTTCCACCTTGTCGCATTAGTGCTTACTGCAATTTCACTTTAGATGAATATCCTATGGGAGAACAAAAATGTATATTTAAATTCGGTTCTTGGGTTTACGATGGATTTCTCTTAGACTTACAGCTCTATGATAATGTAAGTCAACAGTCATTTAATTCATAGTAACATTCCTAACTGCACTGCTAAATGCAATATTCTAAAATTAAAATTATATGAAAAACTATTTTTTAGGCTGCCAAGGCTGATGTCGATTATTTCTCCAGCAAAAACTGGAAAATAGTTTCCAATGTCGCTACACGACAGGACAAATACTATCCTTGTTGTGTAGAACCATATCCAGAAGTAACTTTTGCATTGACTATCCAGCGAGTTCACAAAGAAATATGCAAAGAAAACTGAAACATGCAGAAATATCTTTAGTATCTGGAAAATGAACCAAAGGAGGGCATTAATTCTAAATTAAAAATTAAATCTGATGTAATAACTCGGGACCCACCATATTCTAGCGGTATACATATGTATCTACCTATTTTGCCGATCAGTATTGGGAAATTTCGTTAAAAGTGAATAAAATGTGCCATTGGGCCTTGCATTAAAATTCATACTTATTGGAAATGTTTTATTTTAATATTTCTCTAGTCTAAGGAGCAAAATATCCAAAAATGAGCACATAGGGTACACTCTACACTTATAGAGCATAATTGAATCGGGTGAATCGATTTCATTCAATTTGGTAGAGCTGATTTTACAGACAATCTCATTCCAAGCAACTTTTGTTGCACACTCTCCACCTAAGAAAAAGTTTATTACTTGTAAACACACTATAAGAAAGGATGGCATTAGACATTAATAGAGACTACCGAGACTGATATATACCATAGTTATATCTTTACCTCTTGAAGTCTTTTCATAGCTTGATCGACATTTGTCAGAGAAACAGGGTTTGAAGCAAAATCGTTTAGTTTATCATAGCACTGCGTCAGTTCTTTTTCAAAATCTTTGGCACTATACACTTTTAATCTAAAGCAGAAAAATGATAATACAAAATCGTTACATCTAATCTCATACCCAATTTTTTTAATTTTATAAGTTAGGGATCGGATGAGTTGGGTTTTACGGAATCTTAGGTTGAGCAGGAGATGGTACATTGTCATCAGTTCCGAAAGGAATATCCAAACCTTGGTAGCTTTCCTTTCCAGTGGGCTGACGTCCATGCTGCATTATCATTGTCTCTCGTCGCCATTTTCGTAGAGTGTCTTGATTTCTACGGATTAAAATAAGGCTTTTACGTATACTTTAGACATTAAATTGGTTAAAGCACGTATAAGTTTTAGTAACAGACAATTTTGTTTAATTTTTAAATGGTATGAATGGAGGAAGATATGTACTTGATGCGTTGGAGAATAGTGTTTTTTTGAGTCGCCGTCTTTGTTAGTAGTTCATTTTGCATAACTGCATATTGGTCCTCAAATATCTTCTTGGCAGATGGACCATCATATCTAATACGCGACAAGAAGTTATTGACACGCAAAGATCTTTAAAGACTGATTAAGATATTTATAATTATATTAATTTTTACTTACACAACATTTTTCCACAGTCCCCATGTATATTTTAATCTATCTATTCGTTTAGCTTCTCTGTCTTCAGCTACTGACCCTAGAGAATTTGCTTTAGTGTAACTGGACTGACGACTCAAACGATGAGAATCAGCATCTCTCTGGGCTAGTTTTAAAACCGTTTCTTCTAAATCTTTCACAAGCTGCGCATCATCAAAAGTTGTGTTTATACTATCACAGAAATCTATAGCCTGGTCTTTATCTTGCGAAGATTCTTCAATAACTGTACAGAAGAAAAAGTCATGTAAAAAGCAAGAGTCGATTAGCGGATAAGTTTTAATTGCTCTTCCCATCATGGTAGCATAAAGCGCAAAGACCTTACTTACCTAACTTTGGTGCTTGGCATAACATTTGGGACTTCAGATAAGACAATATAGCAGTACATCCCTCATTCCTTATTTCTTCCGGTGGATCTACAAGTGGGTTTCCAGTCATCCCAATATTTTTTAATTTTGAAGCCAGACCTGTTCACGAGCCATGATATTGCTATAGGTTATACATGTTTCTCATAGAAAGTAAAAAGAAAACAGGCAATCAGAATTACACAAGGAAAAAGGAAGACATCGTAATTCGTTATCTTGTAGCAAAGCGACTCGTAACTGAGAATGTGGTAATTTAAATTCAGGCATACTCCGAAGCTTATTATTTCTAATATCCAACCAAGCAAGATTTGGAAGCTCATCAAAGAAATTTTCAGGCAATTGTCGGATGTAATTTTGTTTCATGTATATAATCTAATTATACATAATTTCAGTTGTATATTTTGTAAATAAATATCATTCATGCTATACAATGGAGAGAAGTTTAATGAAAACCTTAATGGGTGGGCGATAGTCAAATATTGCATTTGGCACTTCGCACAATTGTAAATTTGGTACATCCAGAATTCCTTCAGAAAGTTTTGACTCCCATTCAGGATAATAATCTGAACCATGTTTCAAAATAGAACCTTTTCCCCATGATGATTGTGAAAGAATTTCATGAAACAATCAAGGGTTCTAAATTAAATTGTGATCAATTGATGAAAATAGTAAGTAATTTAAAAGTGCTTATGCGCCCGTACATTTGTTGGAACTAAGTAACTAAGTATTATGAGTTATCAAGTTTAGATTGAATTGAATATCAAGTTTAAAAACAATATTACATAGTCATTTCAGGAATGGAACCTGAGAACTTGCTATCCGGCATCTCACAAAATAATATAATGAATTATTACCTTCCTTTGGTTTAAAATCGTCTGCATGTGTAAACCGTGACTGAGACGCCCATGAGATATACCCTTTCTTCACAACTCCCTTCGAATTCTTTTTCCTATTCAATTTTTCGTCCATGATTTCTCCCTAAATTCCTAGATGTTCGGCTAAGATAAAATCGACTGAAATAACCGGTTGTGAAGACAGGAAATCTACATTGTGCAAATATATTAAATTGTGAACAAATGAAAAGAAATTATCACCCCAAATAAGCTAACGATATATAAAGGAGTCAAAAACATTATAATCTTAATCTATATACAGATTTCACAGATATGTTAGATCAATAGATAAAGGAAGAGTAGAATCAATTTGTTGCCTTTTATTACAGATTGGTCAATATAATACATACATACATACTCTGCTTGGTTTCAGGCCTGGATCATCATACATCATTCATACCATACATACATATGCATTTATGTGCCCTCCCTACTCCCTGCCTACGCCTACGGTCCTACGTCATACGCTTTTTAGTTCTAGACTACTAGACTTAACAAATGGAAATAATATTATAAAATTTATTATTATATATAATAAAAGAATTACCTAACCGATATCAAAAATAATGAGAATATAATTTACTGACTCGACTTACGGTTTTCATGTAAATAGTATTTCATGTAAATAGTAGTAAAAAAAGTATAGTCACAAACTCACATTTTCAGCAGCCTCTACAGAGTACTGCAGACTACTACTGTTGACTGTGCAGACTGTGCTTGTGATTGCATTTTGCCGGATTATGAATAATTTTGTGCCGAAATCGTTTGAAATAACTTCTGCTTTTTTACTATGGTGATGTACTGGAAATACAACAGTTTATGCAACATAAACTACGAAGATACTAAACTTTACTAATAATAAGATAAAATCAATTCTGTACTTCACTGCTACGTCACTATTTCAGCTATTTCGATGACCATAATTCCCATTTAAAATTATTACAAGTTTTCACTCACTTTCAAATTATCTTCACTATTTAATTTCAGCATAAACAAAAACACAATCAGTCCTGGCAGACCCTCCCACCTTTTTAGAAGGCATCAGATTTGGGTCTGCCCAGGACTGGACACGACATAGCCTTAAAATTCAGGCTTCAATTCATAATTTGTACATAAGGGCTGGAAATAAATAATAACAATAATATTAGCGTTTTGTTAATCTTACACACAAACGGCAAGACTTAGCAGTATAATCGAGTTAATGAATATAAAATTAATTATGTAGAAGGTGTGAGCAGAGAAAGATATAAATACAACCCACAGTTCGATTGTGGATTATAATAGACTTTTGCAAAACTGATTTAAATGTCATATGGACTATGGACTTATCGTTTGGGTAGTGGTTCATTTTCATTATTTCATTTATCATTATCTTCTCATAGACTGTCCTTGTTCTTTTAATCCTTCAAGGTGGTGAGTCATTCTACTAATGGCTTCATACTGATAATTTAAATGAATATGTAGCAGCGACAACTTCTTTAAATTCTAAAACACATTTGTGGAAAAGATAGTCATTAGTTATCATTTGAATACAACTCTAACAACTCAACAAATATTACTTTTCAATAAACAAATAAATAAGATTCTATGCCACATATAATTTGGAATGGAATAGATTATTTTATTAATTTGTGATTCACGAATTCACGACTCAATTACCATACCTCATGGGATTCTTCCATATGTCTTTCGGTAGCGACAAAATTTTGAGTTGCTTGTACCAGGGGCTGGTGCTGTAAAGAAATATAAAAAAATATTAGCTTTTTAATTTTAAAATGACATAGACTTACCTGGTAAGTGCAAGTGATATTGTAAATAAGTAAATCTTTTAATACCCTAAAGAGATTTACTACTGTAAATTGACTCTTTTGGAGAAACTTGTTTAGGTAGTAGGAATTTACACATGGACATTTATCACGACCACATGACTAGAGGTCACATCCTCAACTTTTCATGGCAGTACGATTCGTAGAAGGCTGATTTGTGATTTACAGTACTGGAACTATAGACATAGACAACTAGAAAGCCTGGCCTGACTGCCACATTTCATTCGCTCACATAGGAGCAACGTGCAACTATATACCTCTTCTAGATCAATTTGAAATAACGGAATTAAATATTTGCTTTCAATTTTTTAAATAAACATTTAATTATTTAATTACAAAATCTGTGTGTAAACTCAAAATTCTTGCTATTCTCCGCCCAAAGAGCTTCTCTGAAAGGTTCAATGGAACATTGATTGGCTGAGGGAAAATTGTGGATGTTTTAGCGGTGCGAGATTTGGGGGTGGAGAAATTTTTCGTTGAAAAAAGGTCGTTAAATTCCCTTACCTGTCAAATCATTGACCATGTCCGGTTCCTACATAAAACCTTTTTGACTCTTCCTTTCCATCTATTAAGGTTTAAACTGTTCATATTTTTATAATTTAAAAAATGAACGGAAGTTCATGTTATTGCATACCTGTTCTCTACCATTCACAATGCTAGAAGCAACATTGGCAAATGATAATAGATTTGCATTAATCTTTTCGCATAGTTTTTGCTTCGGCTCTTGATATAAAAGTTTTGCCTGTCCTGGAGTTGTTGCAGTAGACATAGTCAATGGTTTATTTTTTATCTTCCTTGGTTTGTTCTTGTCCTCAAAATTATTTTGCGTAAACAGTACAGTCAACAGTGCAGTGGCCTCCCTCCGTTGTGGCTTGTCACAATCGACAGGAATATCTGTGAATATGAATATTACAAAACAAAATCGCAAAAATTGAGCAAAGGGCCGCTCTTTGGTGACGCGTTCTTTAAACTTTAAAAATTCGAAAAAAAATCCGACGAAACAAATTTTATTCAAAATTTTAGGATTCTAAATAGCTAAAAATAAAAAAACGGTCCCAAGTCCCAACACTTGTTATTGATTAACAATATTAATGTTACTCCGTGCGTACTTACAATTCGTTCAGGTGAATGATCATGCATACAGATTTTACAGATGACAACGCCAATGTGTAATATTCACCTAATGGTAACGCATAACAGGTGACAGACGGAAGTTGGTCGGTACCACAGGGGGGAAAACGAAAGATGCCAACAAACAGCTGAGAATCCGATCCGATCCTACCCGACGAGTTTATAAAAATACATGTCGCGCCAAATGTCGCGCCGTACTGACAGATACTAGATAGATAGAGAATTCATTTATAATTATAGACAGAAGCAGCGTAATTTGAAATTATTTCCTTTACCCATTCTTCGTCCCAGTTCAGGTCAGGTCATCCCACTGTCACACCAGTCAGCAGCAATTGATACTTTTTGATACAGTAGCGCTCTAAGTTTAGTCTTTTAGGTTTCAACTTTGGTCTACAAAAAAATTCAGAAAATCAAGTAAAGGCCCCGGAAGGAAACATGTTGGCAATAAGTCACACTCTATCCGTTGTAAAATCCGTCACACAAATTAATCAGTCAGTCTTACTGACGATACCACTAGTAGTTAATAACATTCAGCAAAAGTGTAATTTTAAAGCCAATAAACATTATTTACCATTTTGGAAGCCCTTAAGAAAACTGAAGGTAAGATAGGAAGGGCTTTTGTTGTCTATTGTTTATTCATCATTCTTCAAGAAAGTTTTAGATCTATAGGTAAATGCCGGTAATCGTTGACTCGGTTGAGCCATTATAACATAAGAACTTACAAGAACTTTTGCATTATTTTATTGGTATTCCTCATATCGAATTATCTATTAATATTTAGGTCATTAAAGTCAAGCTTCCTGATTTAGAGGAAAATGAGAAAATGAAAACGATGACTCCCGATCAAATTAGGTTAAAAATGAAGGAAAAGGGATTGAGCCCACATCGACCCTGGCTTGAGCGTAATTACGACATTTCTGCTACTGGTGCTGCTTTTGAACCGTATGTACCACCAGAAGGAGATGGGAAAGCTAGTTATATCTCTACTCAGGTCATAATTTTATATTTATATATGTATAATAAAATATATTATAACATTAGGTACTATCAAATTTTCTAAAAACCTGTTATGCTATACTAGTTATTATGTTAGGCCTGTCATATCATTTTTTAAAGATATCAAAAAATAACTAATGTACCAACATTTTAAGTGTCTTTTATTACATTGCTACTTTCAGGGAGTTAAGCAAACGGCAGAATTGGTTGAAAAGAAAGGCAAATCGTGGAAAGCTATTAGAAAAATTCGAACATTTGAAGAAGACTTTGAGACTGACGAATTTGCCCAGGCAGCTCAAGAAATCTATATAAATGTTCATAAAGCCGTAGCAGCGTAAGAAATATTAATAAGAAATAAGTACTTTATTTAATATTTATTTGTTTGAGTCAAGTAAACCCGAATAAGTACAATGACTAACTTTATATGTAATGTCTGAGACAAGGGCAAGAATTGTCCCATTGTCCGTCCTTTTTTGGTTTAGTTATTAGCAGTCATTCATTATTCAATAAAAGTAATATTATTCAAAGAATCATTTAGGTGATCATTGCAGTGAATAATAGAGAAATCATACTTTCCCTTTCCGTATGTTAATTCTGCCTAAAACTTTCACCTGTACTTTCACCTGTACCATTCACCAGTACTCTCACCTCTCACCTATACTTTTGCCAATAACTTGAAATTAAATTGGTGAAAGTTTTATATTGAGTTACCGTAATGAGAGGGAAATGGGTTACTACTACTCTAAACTTTACTGGGTACTTTTCTTGCTATTCGTGTCAGTCGACCATCAATATTTTTACTTTGCTATCTTTTGGTACACTGGTTGCTCAAACATTTCATGTACTTCCACCACGTGTTTTAATGTATTTCAGTCTCGGTCTCGGGTTTTATTTATGGAAAAATTATGCGTGGCTTTTAGGAATGAAGGGTACATGGGCATGTTGACTTTTAGTATATATCAAAGTTGTAGCCAATCAATTCATTCAATCAGTTAACCTAAATATATGATGAAATGAAACGAAAATTCCCTATTCTGCGCTACACTAATGACACTGAATATGTTAAACATTTTTAGGTGTAAAGCTGAACTTTACTAAAAATTTATCATATAGTAGACCGGTTTCAAGTTTACGTTTAGCCAGATTAGGACTCTTTAAGACTCTTTCAATAAGTCTTGGACTGTTGGCAGGTTTCTAATCATGTTTTAGTAGATTTGAATACGCATCAATGAATTGGCTGTCCATATTGGCTGGGGCATCTGACATGCCGTTATGCATAATATTATACACATTGTCATTATTATGGCAATGACTTTTATCAGTTAGTTAGTTTAGTATAGAGTTGTTAATCTTAAAACACGAAGAGTCGGAGACAAAGTTCATTCTATTCTGCAAGGACGTAACTAACAAACTAACCTTTAAATTAAATCTAAATTAAAAATTCTAAAAACTCTCTAAATTAAAAATTCAATAAAAACTCTAAATTAAAAATTCTAAAAACTCTAAATTAAAAATTCTAAAAACTCTCTTTAGTAAGCCCTTATAAATCGTTGCTAATAAAAAATAATTATTTATCTTTTATTTTCAGGCAAGACAAATATGAAATAAGGGACCTTGTAACGGAACTTATGTATCCGGTAAGGTACCAATCTTTCCGCCATAAAATACACCACTTCATTCAAGAACCTAGATAGCATTGATTTTTGTTTAATTAGTACACATTTATTATACAACAAGGGCCATGTTTTTTGTTAATGTTAGAGTAAAAAGACAAATTTACATTTACATATCTTCAAGCATAACTTGAGTAAAACCAAACCGAAATTGAAGATGCCAACTGATATTTAAAGAACGAATCTAGACCTCAGCCTGTCAAAACGGCGGAATAATGTACGGGTCTATATCTTGGCGAGCAAGGCAAATTTTCAAAACGTAAGGCCATAAAGGACCGTGTCTATAATCGATCTTTTATTAGCAATCCACATATTCTTTCGGTTTGGTTTTACTCGAGTTATGATGCTTGATGTGGAGTAGGAAAACCAATGTAAAATGGGAACTTAGCCTTACCTTTTTGTTTACGGTTTGCTGTTACTTAAAAAATGACGAGTAAAACTGAGTAAAGAGTAAGATAAGAGTAATAATGATGAGTAGTAAACTTGAAACAAAGCTAATTATTATGAAATGTTATAATTAGGAAGTTGTAGATAATATGATGCTACGGACGATTCGGTGGAATTTCTTAAAATCAATTGAACCTCCTAGAGTAGTCCAAGCAAGGTGCACTGATGTAATCACAAAGGAAAATATTTTTGGCCAAGTGACTTGCAGATTTTTTACCCAACAGGTATGTAAATAATTTCATTCAGTATTGTATTTCAAAAATATATGAAATTAAAAGCTATATGTCAAATTATTTTATTTAAAACGTTTTTGTGACATTGTTTTTGACAGACTCTGGCAATATATGACCGTTTTGGGAGATTATCTCATGGTAGTGAAGTCGTTGCAAAAGATGTACTTGAATACGTTGTTTTTGAAAAACACCTATCTAATCAGTACGGAACGTGGAAAATACATACAAAAATTGTTCCACCATGGTTAGCCATGAAAGAAGACCATAGTCCCAGAACTTTTGTATTTAAAAATCGTGCTTCAAATGCTGTTTAAAAATAGCAGGAAGTGTTAGTCTTTTTCACATCTTTGTTGCGAAATAAGTTAATAAATAATAGCTATACATAAAGCTATCTCATTGTTCTTTCTTCGGTGTGACTGACGTGTAAAAAATAACTGAATTTTTTTGTTCATTGAATACAGTATCGTGTATTTTCGAAAAATTTAGATACAGCCCTGCCTGATTGCACATACTTATTATATTTTCTTCGGGCACTAATTGAGCTGATGTTTTACTGTCGTTCTGTTTCAGTTCAGGTGCAGTTTGCTGTACACTTTATGCTATAAGACTGCTACTGCTCTTACGTAAATTATTTAGCTATTTTAATATTCTCCTGCGGTTTTCGTGTAGAATTTACAAATAAAAAATAAGTTTGATTGCATTTATAATGCATGCCTTGGAAGAGTTTTTACTTTTAAGTTAGATAAAAGGCATAGTATTTATTTTTCAGAAACTCAAAACAACAAAAAAGGTTCAAACTTTCCCCTAAGACATCAACAGAAATGCATCAATACATGGCATAAATGTAATATAAAAAATATTGGTAAAAAACTAAGGAAAATGTTACGCAAAATGGAATTATCATACCACAAACGCAACGTTTGTTGTATTTATGTGGCGTAAAGCGTAACGTAACGTTGATCTAAAGTGCGAGAAATGCCGCGCTGTAAAATGTGAATCGAACGAACGAATGCGAGTTAAAGATGCGTTAGAGGAGGTGACATACCTCACGCAAGCAAGCCGTTGTTGATGGTTGCGTTGTTGTACAATCTGTTCCGTGTGTATCGTGTGTGCATAAAACTTAATAAATTCCATTCACTGTACGCAATGGAGCGCAGTGGAGATTTCAACTGACGCCGAGTTCGCGTCTTTCCTTCACTCCCATTCTTTACCCGTCTCTATTTGTATTTACTATTTATATAATAAATTGTGCCGGTTTTAGTTGTCGCGTCCGGTGCGGGTAATTTATCTTGCCTGCTGAAATTTTTAACCAAATTCGAGTTTCAATTTAGATTTACACTACAAATTAACATGTCTTCAAAGACCAGCAAAAGGGCAGCGGCTTCTGCAGGGGCTGCAGCTCAGTTGACGACGCCTCAAACAACGTCCACCGCCACAAGATCTTCTTCTTCAAGAGATGGTAATATTGAATGCTTATTTCTTTTTTAAATACTTAATTCAGCCTTCGTAGTATATACAGGAATATATTGAAATTCAAAATTCGGCTGTGAAACAATTTTATTCAAGTCAAGTTCATCAAACAAATCTTACGCATTGTGCCTTCACATTCGCAATCACAACACAAGTACAAAGTAAGTAGGTTAGCTAAGCATTTTGCCGGTCATCAACTAGAAGCTGAAATCTCGGCTGATCAAACTTTTCCTGCGTTTAGTATTTTGATCTTACACTAAACTAATGCCATTAAACTAACAGTGGTTTTATATTCCATTCAATCCTCCTGACTCCTGATCTGATACATAATATATTTTAAAGATTGGTGGTTGTCTGCTGGTCCTGGTCTCAAAGGTCCAAATTATTTCAAAATTATATATGAGCTGTTTATAGTGGAATAATCAGCTGAATTATTATTTCTCAATATTCTAAGTAGTTAGGTAGGTTTTCTGTCAATTCTGCCACCTCTACCCACATTTACTCCTATACAATTTACTAAAATAAATAATGTATCCTATGTATGAATATGAATGCAGTATGCAGAGGCTAGCACAGTGACCATACCGTTGTGAGTAAGTGTAGTGATAAAAACATAATTTATTAAGTATTAAGTCTATTTTTGTTTACCACCAAAAACTGCCTTTATACTCTTGGCATTGGCGTTACTATTTTGTGTGTTGATTGGGGGAATACATTTTTGGTTAAGTAATAATTTAGATTAATTTCCTTAGTATATCTACATATTATTATATTTCTAGTATTATAGTTCGTTTCATAGTTTCATTCGGGTGTTATTTGTGTTTGTGACTAGTAATTAATTTAGTCAGAAAAAATAGGATTTGAATGCATTGTCTACTATTCTTTTTCCGGCTGACTTCTGCAGTCGATAATAGGTTAGTCCCTCACAGTCATCAGACTTAAAAGGCAAGTGATTAACCGTAGAACTGTGACTGTAGGACTTGAAGGGTCAACAAGAACGACAAGAAGTCATAGCAAACGTTTTAAAAATATAAAATAAAATACATTGTATGTTGTGGAACATTTCCATAAATAAAGGTCTGAAAGTCCTGATTCTCTGTTGCAAATGTAAACATACAAGCAAAAGCCGCTAGGTATTATCGTATTATTAAGGCTTCTTTCCACACCCTTTTATGAAAGGGGTGCTTACAGCTCGCTTTGGCCTCCTATCTCCTACCCTACTATTACCTACTGCAGGCACAGACACAGACACAAAGTTTTACACAGATGTGCTTTTATGAGCTGTGGAGGTTGTATTGTATATTATCTTACTTTTTCATTGCAGTTATAATATGATTCTTGTAGGGATATGAAGCTTTAGTTACGTAATAAGTGCCTCCACAGACTCTACACTCACACCATACCAGCAAGGCAAGCATCCCTTATGTTATGTTTTGGCGTTTTGGTGTTGTATGCTGTTGCTGTTGCGGGGTTTGTTTAGTGGGTTTGTCCATCTATGTCTGAATGTCTGGCATCATCAACGGCCGGCATACATGTGGGGCAAACGGCAAAGCAAGTGCATAAGTGCAGTGTTGTGCGTGTATTATCCTATTAGCATATGCAGCATACCATACATACTTACTAAGAAACTGGAAGAAGGAAGGAAAGGAATCACAGCAGAAATTGTAGATAGAGAACTCTGAGAACTGGCTGACTTTTAAAGTCATCCGGCAACGCAACATTTACCTTATTTTGCATAAAGTTAAAAGCTTTCCTCGTTGCTATACTGGAGCTGATATGATAATATAATTGTCAATAATATACCCTTTATCTTTAGTCTTTAGTAGATAGTAGACATGGTCGAAATGGAGTAATTGTAGTTACTTACTGCTTTATACCTGACAAACAGAGATGAGAGGAGAATAAATATGTCTTTTAAGTTTCAGCCTTATTTTCTATTATTTTTGCAGGAAAAATGTTTATTAGGTAGAGTTGACTCGGTGAACAATGGCTTTTAGTTTAGTAAACGTTATCCATGATAAATTTTTATAAATCTCACAACCCGTAAAGTCATTTATTCTCATTTGGATCTATAGTTTTCTTTGCTCTGAACATTATTGGGAAACGATTTTTGGAGATTGATTTGAAAACTTTGCAAAACTTTTGGCTACCTACCTTCTTTCCCGCCACAAAACTAAATACTTTTGCAAGAAAAAAATTTTGTTTGGGTCTAGTCTATCCTATCCGTCCATTACTTTCAATGTTAGTCGAGACTCAAGCAAGACGTCAAGGTCAAGAGTCAAGGAATGGGTTAATTTTCTCTAAATTTTATGGTCCCCCATGAAAACCTTTTGCGTCTGTGTCCTGTGTACGTACGTTTTGAAATTACCTAATGTTGGCATTAGTGCGGTGAACGTTCAAAAATAAATTCACTAAAACGTTTAGTAGTTCCGTCAGCGTTCGACGTATACAATACATATGGAATAGCCATGTACTATTATGGGATTTGGTTAAGATTTGGGGCTTGGGGGATATAAAGACAAAATATTGCATGCATCGTACATACATGAAAGCCTCAACACAGCGCAGCGTTTTGGTTTATAGTTTTGTTTGAGAGGTTCCATTCCATGTGTAACATTTTATTATCCATCTTTATAGCTAGAGAACCGAACGTAATCATCTTCACTTCTAGTTGCACAGAACGTCGTTTCATGACGAAGTCCTGTTGATTGCGTAACCGGTTATGACCTCATCATTATTTTTAGGCAAGAACATATTAAACTAATAGTCATTAAAATAAGGTGTATGTATACCCACGTATGTCGTATATGCACATACACATGGCACTTGCACACTATACATGTAGTGCAATGTATACTATGTACTATTATGGAGCACTACTTGTAGTGTTTGCCGTTTGCCAACAATTCTTGCTGATTCCGTTTGAATAATTATCGTTTGACATTGGCGTGCATACTTGCTGAACCATTCAAGGATTTGTTTATTTACCTACACATTATCGTGATATGTAGTTTAACGTTGAACATCCTACCTGTTGTTGTATTGTTTCATAATGTTGTGAGAGTAATCCCCTCTCTTCTCTGGTTGGGAGAGAGAGAGTATATAGATCGAAGACACTTCAAACTTGAAAATCTTCACCATCTTCATCTGTGTGTAAATTAAATATTTGCTAATTGAAGCGAAGCGATGGATGTTTAGTTAGGTTCGGTTAATAATATGTTATGTTACTTACTAAAATATACACTATACATACACAACCGTAGATAGTTTAAACTAAAATAGTGTTAGTTTAGTAGGTTTAGAGAGAGGTGGGTATGGTTAAGTTTTAAACGTTAAACTCTTCTTTGATGTTGTAACAGTTTCTGGAAACTAATATAAATCTTCCATTGATTTAATTGACAACATAAATAATTATTATTAAAGTGATAATTATTTTTATAAATGAGTGTATTTTGAAGTGCCGAAACTGGTAGCCATAATAGCTTTTATCATATTTAAAATTAAACGTAGGTGTGGAGACGTAGAGTAGGTTAGGTTACAGTAGGTAGACTACTCATCTTAAGATGGAAAAACTTGCCACACTTGATGTCTCATTTTCTGTCTTATTGTAACATATATGTAACACATACTTTCTACTTGACTATCTACTGTAGTGGATATTGATGCTTGATGCTGTAAACTTGGTGATGCTGATTTTGCTGATGTTGCTCAATATAGCTGTATTTGCCACATGTGCAAAGCTCACTACTATAGATGCTAAAAATATGCATGCACACGATGGAACAATGCGAATCGCCATAATATGTGAAGACATCCATGTAGCTTATTAAATTACAAATAATTCACAGAGCAAAGGTACTGTATGTCCTATGCCACTGATGTCATTTTGACTTTATTTAACAACATTGATAATCATTAAGGAATGTAGTATGTCTTGATACGAGCTAAACAAAATATTTTTAGAAGCTACCACCAAAATGTTGGTGGTCTAGTTATTAATTAATTATGCCATCTCATTCCCAATAATACAGTATATCTAATAAGTTCTTCTCTCCGCAGTTTACACTATCAACTACCAATTATTTTTTTATATCGAGAGTTCACTCGTTTTGCGGTATAAAAAGCAGAGAGTGTGTGAGCCGTGAGCGAGTAATTGAGTAGAAGTTAAAAATAAATGCTGGCCGGTAAGTTGTATGCATGGTTTGCATGGGACGATTTGTGCGTGCGTGCGTTTGACTTTGACTGTAGTGTACTTACGTACTGACTCAAAAATGAATAGTCTGTCTGTTCAGCGGGTCCTGTACTGCCGTACGTCAGCAGACAGTAATGTAGGTAATAATAATTAGCTCTATCTCTGACTACTATTTTGACTATACTAACTAGCTCAACTCAAATCACAGTATTTAGAGTTGTAATTATCAATGATGGTTTTGTGTGAGTCATTCCTAATCGCACCTTTTTAATCCGAATGATTTATAAGCAAATTTAAACGTGAATTTTTTTATTCTTGTTAACTCGTTGTTAGTTAGTACTCAGGAAGGAGTGTACTGCACACGATAATTAAGGTAATTAGTAGTTCGGTAGTTATATAATTATGACACTGCCACTTTATTGTGCTAATACTAGTAATAATAACGAGCAAAAATTCTATTGTCTTCTGATATTCATATGATAACACTATATATAGTGCATACTGTATACTATGACGATATAAAATGTATGTATGTACATACTATACAAGTTGTGTTGTATAAGTTAATTAATTCTTTGTATGAAGAATATTACTTTTATGCAATTTGCAATGGAGCAGTTCCATGCGAAACCTGGACTGACAGAGGGGGGTAGGGCAAATTGTCAAATTTAGGTCAAACTCATTTTAAGTACTGCGCTTGAAAGGGCAGTAAGTTGATATAGTTTGACTTGTAGTTTTCGCATTTACTTATTTGGTAGTTTTCAGTTTATTCAGTATTCACTGAGATGTATTTAAAAAATAAAGATACCCCAAATTCATCCTATTCATACAATGATTAGTATATTTTATTAAATTAATGTCTATTTCGTTTTCAAACGTTCTGTATTTGTTAAATATATTTTTAGCTACATACTACATAAAAATACCAATTCGACTCTCATTGGCATTTGTATGACCAAATATTACATGCATAAGTGTAATAAAAATAATCAGCTTCGTTGGCATTCTATAATAAAATTAAAGTAGAATAGAAACATTATCAGCGAAGGTTGATTTTTGATGCATAGAAGAATAACGTCCTTCTTCGAAAGGCAGGTTATATTAAATTATTATGCTATAAATATAAATTGTATCGGTAATATGTATGTGTGTGCTTATGTTTAAGGTATGTCAATGTTAAAAGTTTTGTCTGTTATACTTTTCCTGTCATGTTTTGTGTGTAACAGACCAGACCTATGGATTATAAGAGGTTTAGTATTCTCATCCATTTTTACCTGACACTAGATGCTGAGTCGAGTAGTAAATGAGTGGGTGGCAGTACCTTACCTATATTATTATTAACTCTATGATGTGACTGTTTGTCTTAGTCGCTCGTAGTTGGTATTTGGTATGGTATGTATGTACAAGAATGTGTACTTTGTAGTCGAACTGTATGTTATTTAAAAGAATGAACACATGATGCTTATCGTCATCATCATTATCATATCATGATTTTGGAACAGCAAAAACTCCAAGTTTTATCATTTATGTGTACACACTTCTTTAGTGGCTGTAGTGAGTGGCTAATGGCTAGCGACATTCATTAGCATTGATTTGCATATTCGTTTTGTCTATTCTGACTTCTGAAAGTGTATGTATAAATATAACCCACACAAAGAGTCTAAATATTATATCACACTTCTAAGAAAGAATTAGTGAGTTAGAATTGACAATTGAATAAACATCTATCTATAAATATAAAGAAATTATTATCTAAATTAACATTAGTTTGCTATTCATTATAGTACAAAGTACAAACAAACCATATAAGTTCAATCTAAAAAGTTTTGGAATTTTAGCAAGGTTCTCGCTCAGACACTTCATGTCCCTAGCTGTAATGTAATTGTAATTTTGTAATATTGTAAATAGAATCTCTTCCTTCAATTTTCACTAATAAACAAAACGGCACGTGCATTTCTGTTTGTGTGAAGCTCAACGCAACTCAGCAAATGTGATCAATTCAATATTCAATTTTTTATATTGGCTGAATTCTGTTATACATAGTTAATGATACAAGATACAAGTGGTATAAAATCAGAACGTGTTGACAATGAGAAGGCGATTGGAAATAAACCGAAGTACCTTAGTCATTATTCCATTATTTTACGCCTTTATAAACCTTAAATATTTACATTATTTTATTCATCTTTATCTTTACTTTTAAAATGTATGAAATGAAAGAATAGTTCTCAGATTTTGACAATTTGTTTTTTTTTAAATTGTAGTTCAAAGTCCGATGTCACCAACAAGAATTTCGCGGATTCAAGAGAAAAATGCTCTGGCTGGGTTGAACGATCGATTAGCTGTGTACATTGAACGAAATCAGCAATTGGTTCAAGAGAATCAAAAAATTAACAAACAAGTAAGTGATTTTAATCTTTCAGCAATTTTAATAGACATTTTAATGGTTAGAAAGAAAGGTTTGTTATATGTCACTAATTTTATTTTAGCTGTCCAAAGTAGAGGAAACTCAGACGCGAACAGTACAACGGTTGCAAACCACGTACGAAAAAGAGTTAATTGAGGCACGGAAATTTATTGACGACACTTCTAAAGATAAGCACAAATTGACTCTTGAATATGACCAGTTAAGAAAGGATTTTGACGATAACAAGGCAAAGTAAGAAAAACAACATTTAAATAATTTTTGCATTTGTATCATCGAAAATTTGTTTGTTTTGTAAACAATTTTTTGATATCTTTTTAGACTTGACAAAAAGGTGAAAGATTACAATTCCCTTCAGAAAACATTGTCTCAGGTAGAGAACGAACTACATGCAGCCCAGGCTCGAAGTGCACAAGCGGTTTCCGAGAAAGACAGATTGGCCGGAGAAAGCAAAGTAAGTCGTATTTCGTGGAACATAAAATAATAAGCAAAGTAGAATCGTTTAACAATAAATGTTTTGTCACAGGACTTTCAAAATGAGGTTAAGCGTCTGACGGACGAGATGGATGATTTGCGGCGGCGTCTTGACCATGAAAGTCGGCTTCGTCATGACCTTCAAATACAAGTTAAAAATAAAAATGATGAGCTAAATTTAAAAAATCAGTTGCATTCAGAGGAAATAACAGAAATACGGACCCGTCGTACAATGGAACTTCAAGAAGTTGATGGCCGACTTGCTCAGGTAAGGCTTACTAACATATGACATTTTTCCTAGTAAAAATACTAAAAGTAGTTGTTTTTCTTATTTTTATCATTTCTTTGTCTCATGTTCTATTTTATTGCTTGCTTAGGAATATGAAGCAAAACTTGAGAATCAACTGCAACAAATGCGCGCAGAAACAGATGCAAGGCTTGCGGCCAACAAAGAGGAACTTGATTCGATTTATGAAACAAAAACCTCAGATTTGAAGGCGCAATTAAAGAGATTGCAAAGTAGTTCGTCCTCAAAATCGGAGGAGATGTCTGTTTTGAACAGGCGGGTGGAGGGCTTAAGTCAAACGATATCAAGTCTTGAATCTGAGAGAAGTGCATTAGTTCAAAAAATCAAAGATCTGGAGAAAAAGCTTGATGAAGATCATTCCCGTTTTGCAAAATTGCTCTCTGATAGGGACAGTGAAATCGAAGCTCTATCCCTTGAGAAGTCCAACCTAATATCCGACTACCAAGACCTTATGGATATAAAAGTCGGTCTAGACAATGAGATTACCACATACCGTCGCCTATTGGAAAGCGAAGAGAAACGGTATAAAATTTAAGAATTTCATATTTTTTTCATAGTATAATGTTACAATGTTCTTGAGTGTTTTAAATTGGTTTTGTTTCTGCTTTCAGATTAAGCATTTCTCCAAGATCGCTAATGGCCCAAGGTCGTGGTGGAACTCCAACTGGTTCTAAGCGAGGGACGCCAATGCGAACTACCAAAAGAAAGCGTTATGAAGAAGAAATAACGGACTCGCAAGCCCAGTATGAAACATCGGCAACTGCCACTGGGAATGTCGTTATTGCAGAGGAAGACCCAGAAGGAACCTACGTCAGACTACAGAACACTGGCGACAAAGAAATTTCCCTCTCTGGGTGGCAGTTAACTAGGTCTGCCGGTGGAAATGAAACCACTCACAAGTTCTACCGCCAAATGAAATTGGATTCAAATGCCATTGTCACAGTTTGGTCTTCTGATGCTTCGGAGGCCGTTCATGAACCACCCACGTCTCTTGTAATGAAAGGGAGTAAGTGGTTTGCTGGAGATAACATTCAAACACAACTTCTTAATAATTCTGGAGAGGTAAGTTGTATTGTATTATTAGGACTCGTAGTAGTGCTCTATTGTTCGCATTTTTAATTTAATTCTCTGCAATCAGTACTATCGATTGTTGCTGCTAGTAAATATTATCGGCATAAATTGTTTATTTTTTCTAGATTGTAGCCACTAGATCGACCACCAAAAATCAACTTTCCCAGTCGCGAAAGCGTTTGTACGGAACCCAAGAAGAACTTTTTCAGCAAGAAGGCGATGTCCAAGCAGACAGATGCACCATTGCCTAAAGAATTGTTTGTCATAAAATTATTACCTAAAAGTTACATAACATAATTGTCTAGCATAATATGACTTGAGGTACTAACTTAATCATAGCACTGCCTTAAACCTATACTGACTACTAACATTACTTTTGGCAATTAATAGTAATTGTCCATATCTTCCTCCGTTATTTAAATGTCCGTGTATTAGGATTTTCTTCGTCTATTTGTTGTAGGTATTAATATTTGTAATGTAATGTATAGTAGTGTCCATTCGTAGCTTCATTTAAGTGTTTTTGGCGGACAAATATATAATTGTATTACACATTTAGCAAGCTATGTTTTCTTGCTTTTAAGTAGTAGAGATATTTATATTCCTATTCTCATTACTGTTTGTCTTGAAATCAAACTTTTCAAAATTTGAAGTATCAAAATGTAGTAAAAACCAATAAAATGAATTATTCCCCTTTTGTAAATATATTTCGTGAATATTATTAGGCACATCAGTGCAAATATTTAATTAAATTGCATAGGCTTAAGTCAATAAGTGAAGATAGACATAAGAGGGCCACTGTCAATTAAAAGAAAGATTTAATACCGTACACGAAACAATACATCAAAATAATATGGATTAATTCAGTCACAGAAAACTGATTTTTTATACACCGAAATAATTTGGAGACTAATATGGCACAAAAGCAAAGTTATAGTTGTACAGAGCTAGATTACTTGATGAACTTATTTACTACTTTAAAAATAATTTTGGTTACAGTTGGGATTCTTAATTGGCAAAATCAGACACACCCTCTGGCCAGGGTAGTGTGTTAAACAATCAGTATAACTTAAGCCCTGTGCGTCGTAGAAAGTCGTGAGAAGACTCATTCAAAGGCACACAGTTGTGCGTATGTAGGGTAATGATTAGTATAGGACTCACCCTCTGGCCAGGGTAGTGTGTTAAACAATCAGTATAACTTAAGCCCTGTGCGTCGTAGAAAGTCGTGAAAAGACTCATTCAAAGACACACAGTTGTGCGTATGTAGGGTAATGATTAGTATCTTGATCTATCAAAAGTTACAACTCTTCAATGGAATAACAATAACTATTCTACACTTATACAACCGAACCATTGATATTACACTTATTTTAATAATAAGTTATTGGCTGTTTGAAACTGAAGCTTCGGTACGTTTCGTGTACTTAATAAACATTTTATTTTTAAGCACCCACTTTTCTGAACATTATTTTAGGGTTTTGGAACATGTTCGAACATATTGTTTTGACGAACAAAAACATTTCGTCCATATTTTGACCTTTTAAAAAGACCAATTTTAAAATTTCCTTAGAAAGATTCATAGATATATTAAGTCATTAGGACAAAGCATATCCCTATAACATGTATGCCACCACAAACGTGAACATGTTATTCTCACCTAATCCTAATTAGACTAACCACAAATGAAACAACCGAGACCTTATCGTAATAAAAGGAAATAGACACATTCTATTGTTACGGTTTGCATTGACGATATTTAAGATACCGGGCCTGAAGCACAGCAGAGAAGTCAGGATATTATATTACTAGTATTATCGGACAACAGCCAGGTAAGGAATCGGTATCGGGCCAGCATAAAGCATTTATTACATCGTTTAATGGAATCCACCTTAAAAATTTCCCCTGACCGATGACACGGATTGCAGTAAAAGTCAAGGAAGACTAGAAGAGGGATAAATGAAGAGCAAGCAAACAAAGAATGGGTCATCTCTGAGTAAAAGTACTAGTAGAGCAAGAGAGTGGTATAAATAATAAATAAATATACTTCAACAACGATAAGTGTACTGTACTATATGTACATAGATAGCCACTTACTACAGATGGCATAAGCATACGGATAAAGACTGGTCAGTTGCAAAATGAAATCTATGTAAAATAGCAATAGTTGTCTCAAAAATGATAGTCTAATTCAAAATTTTGAGAATTATCAAAATGGCAGCATATTTAATATATACCAGCATACACACACATATCTTAATTTTCTATGCTTATTTTGAAGTACATGGTCATTTTTAAAACTTTTAACCGTAAATGGTGGCTAGACTCATGTCTATCCTGAAAACTGGAGTAAACCACATAATATACTCAGTCAGTATTCTATTCTATGGTCTAAACACAACTACGTATTTGCATTTCACTCAAAACATATTTTGTTGTGCTATGTAGAATGCGTATCAAGTGTAGTTGTCAATGTAATTTAATTACGACTGCACTAAACATGCTAATAGATAATTCATGACTATTCTGTAAAGTTGCTACAAAATACTACATAACGGTTGTTGTAGCTGATAGCTATTTGTACTCTTGTACAAACTTACCGTAAAAGAATAAAAGACTACATGTAGTTCCGTATTTGCATCCCTCTGGGACGTGGGTGAAGTTCGACCGAGTCAGAATAGATTCGGTGGACAAAGAGACCACCAGGGCAGCGTCGGTATTTTCTAAGGATCACACTAAACTTCAAAGGAGCTGAAATAATAATGGTGAAATAATTGCACAACTTTGGTTTGGATAACCATGGATCGAAGAATAGGTGTTTGATGTGGTTTCTGAATTTACATTTCCTAAATAATACAATTGACAGAAAGTTGAGCTTTGAATGAAATTGTATTCTACAGAGATTCAGCGATTTCATCGAGCATAAAACATTTTTGTTCAGTTCCCTCTGGTTGAAAAGCTGTAGTGTTATCCTGAAACAATATCGTTTGACAGGAAATCAACTTCTGTTTTAGTAATCCTATTTAATTTGCATGATAATGAAAATATAAAGCCTTTTTCATTTTAAGGCACCGACAGTGCTTTGGTGGATTTGCATTATTTTACCATTTTCTTGTCGGAATATTCTTTTGTTGGGATGAGAAACAATGCAGAGCAAAGTAAAGTGTATAACAGTAGTAAAGACAGCTTTATTTATTTATATCCTTCTCTTTATGATACGCACACACACAAGCAAACCGTCAATTCATAATTTAAAAATAGACAGGTACTGGTCTTTTAAGTAAAGATTTTATTTACTTCTGTTCTACTACAACCATTAATCACTTACAATAGTTATAAATTGCAATAATGAAATAAATCGTCATTTAAAACCAATTAGACTCTTATTAGAATACACAATACAGTACGAACTTGCTTATTTACAAGAGTCGTAGTCAAAGTTCACATAATTATTTTACATTTTCAAGGAAATCACTATTTTCATAATTGAACATAAAGTACAGTATGTAATGAATTTGTAAGCATCCCTATTTAGTCAGAAGGTTCAATGCTAATTGTATTTTCCCTGGCAGTGTTACTCCAATTTTGAGACGCTATTTTCAAGTAATGTAAATTCGGCATAAGAGATAGACGGGAACAGGAATACATAATGTTAACACATTCAATGTAGTTTTGTGTAAAGATGGTTTAAGTTTAAACTTTTTACTGCGTGTGGAATGAATTTGACTTAATGCGTAACTGTACTAGTAATTAGCGGGGGCGGACAAAGCTATTCGGCGGAGAAAATACTAACTTGACTACAGAAATAGAAAAGGGTTGCTCAAGGATGTTTACACGCAGCTATAGGTAATTCAGTTCAAGTATATAAATTTAGTGGTTAACTATATCTGTATTCTTTTGTCTTACAAAATAATATCAGATCTCAGGACACAATGTACAACACTTATAAATTATATTACATCATTTATGTGCATAACTAGAATTTACATTGGGATATATTAACAATAACCGCTATCATGACATTTATTATGAAAAGGTGTGGTGGCAGATAGGAAAAAAAGGTACAAAAGCATATACATGCAAATTCATGAAAATATTGAGGGATTTGGCTTAAATAATTGTTACAAGTTTACTATCAAGAAGTTTTGGCCAATCTTTGAGGAGATAAGCTGATTTCACGACGTGATTGTCCGATGATTTCATAAAAGGAGTTGTGTAGTTGTTGTAAGTTGGGAAGAGATGTTGGAGCTGCACTAAAGCATCGTATAGAAGAGTTGCAGGACAGTCTTTAACCTTTGGTAGACTAGCTTTATGAATTGAGACTCTATTACAATCATACAGCTAGATAACCAAAGAGAAAGTCAAATCCTAAAATGATTATACGATGCTAAAAACTTGTGCATTTGGATGGTGAAGACGACGATATGATGTGGATTACCAAGTCGAGTCTAATGAAAAGTCATCCACGTAGTTGCCGACTGATTTGACGTTGACGAAATGACGATAAAGGAATGTAGAGGAGAGTGGAGAACAGCAACTGACGAAGATCTGCTCACAAACAAGGTTTGCTTTGCAATGATTCGCTCCATCCAAACTTCAATCTTCTTCACAGATGTACTTATCGTTGGCATATAATATTATTACAATCTATTAACAAAATATTCAATGTATAACAGTATTCCCAACTATATTGTAAGCTGAGCAGTGTAGTAATAATTTGCACTGTATAATGGTTATGCCCAAATGGGTGTGTGTCAAAGAAATTAAAAAACGAGACGAGACAATTATATAGATACATAATATTTCCATGTTGATTAGCTGATTTGATTTCAGCCGGGATGGACAGATTAGAAGAATTGTTATACGATGTGATGCTGTGCATGCCCTTAGCATTTCATGCCAACCAGACAAGACCAGAAATACATGAATAGTAATACTGATATATAAACTGCAAGTTAAATGTGGCAAATAAACTCACTCAAAGGTAACAAGTAAAAGAAAGGTAATACATATTAGTAAATGCAAAGGCAAGTCAGTCAAGTCAACTCGAAAAGAATAAAGAATCAAATGGAAAGGGAAGACGGAAAGGAATGCAAATTTCTCTTCTCGTTTTGTCTCATAAATCCTTTTTGCTTGCATACAAACTCAGAGTGTATCGTATAGCTCAGCCATTAAGATATATTATAATATTGTTCAAAGAAACGAGCCATAAGATTTTACTAGATTATATACGTTATGGATGTAAACTAATAAATATATCAGAGCTGGTTCACTGCACTACTGTAGTGTCTGTTTATAGCGGAGTACAGTAAAGAGATAGCTTTGCACAAAGTAATAGTCTCACAAGAAATAGTCGTTAAGCTAAATCTATGTAACGTATCCTTATGCTTAGAGAACCACTCTCTGCCTCTCTTTGCTCCTTACTTACATGTTATTTATGTCAAATTGAACAAACAATTATATTTTCTCTCTGCTACTTTTCAACTATTCTCACTCGCGCCAACAGGCCTTCCTTTGATATGGCTTAAAAGTCCTAACGGCACAGGAGGATAGATATAGCTACCTAAATGTATCTACGTGCACACAGTTCAGTTAACACGATTTGGAGTTCCTTTACAACAGTTTGCTTAGTCAGCTACCTTACAGACTGCCATAGTTTAGTATAAGTTGACTATTATGCAGATATGCAAAACCGGAACTCAATTACAGTCAATGAATGCATACAGTAATAGTACAGTAGTTACTAAAGACATACACATCTCATTCTTGCACAGTAATTCAACAAAATTAAACTGCACTACCTAACATCAAGGGCTATATATGAATACAAAATCTAAAACAAATGCAAATGTTACATTACACATGGGTAACATGATGAGATTTCCAGAGAAATATGTTGAAACTTATTGAAGTGACTAAAGTATTACTAATGTGCATAAGTGCTAAGAATTGTGGATATAAAATTCAGAGAACTTAGTAAATGAGAAGAACTGAGGAATTGGGTGCTAAATTCTTGAAACTGTTTTTCTAGTTCAAAAATAGGTTTGGGCTCGTGCATTACTTATGTACTAACTTGACATAGACTTTCCACTCCATAGTCCACATAAGTTGAAGAGTTTAAAAACTACAAAGTAAACAAACAAACCACAGGTTTAAAATGTCATATTGTAGATTATATGAGTGGAAGGAGCAGACTCTCCTTACCTAGAAGATGTACAGATAGATATTAGGTAGGTACTAAAAATTATGTTAAGTTATAAAGTAAGGTACACATGTAAATATTGGTGTACGAGATAAGACTTAAATTATGTACGCACCCGGAAACAACTTACTTTTACAGCAGTAATAATAAAAATGAGGAAACGAAGAAGCAGATGAAATTCTTGTTCTTGCCATTTATACTTAGGGATTTTGAGAAATAAATAGAAGCACACTCGAGAAAGGATGAGTAAAGTGGAAAACGAAAAACACATTCACCGATGACGAGGATTGGACAGAAGAGAAGCCTGAGACTGAATATTCTCACAAGATCTCACTTTTCTGTTGGATTGCTTGAACAAGTTGAATTCAGTTGAGACTAAAAGGAAAGTGAAGAGCAGAGACGAAACGAGAGAACTCACACAGAAACCAAATAAATGTCTTGTTTGTGTTGAGTAAGTAAAGTAGAGTCAAAGTCTGCGTCGGTCCGACCATCTCAGAAGATGTGAGAGAGACACTGAGCAAAAGGAATTGGAAATGATTGTCTTCTTTCGTTTAGTCCAGTCAAGTCTTTATGTAGTTAGTTTGTGCTCCAACTCACGTCATGTCAGTTCAGAAGAAAAGTGAATGCTGCAGTATGTAAATGCAAAGATTTGACAAGTCTAGTCAATATAATAAAGAAGATTTCTGTTTTGTCCTTCTGTTTGCATAAAGCTAAGCAAACCAAATGACTTAGTTAACAAACATATACTAGTATAGCTTCAGCTCAGCCAGCAGAGCAAAGTTCTGAAAATCAAAGTATATAGTCCTACAAATATATTATCTGCTTAGATATGCTAATTCTCTCTGCTGTATATCTAATCTACTAAATGGGAAGGATAAGATAAAGCTGATATTATTCTAACTACCTACCTATTATTCTGAAGGGATATTCCACTTAGTGCTACTAAGGCTTTAAAATATTCTCTGCTACTTCTGCTCACGTATGTACATACCTTTTGTATACTTATTGTTGGCAATATTTAATTTGTTCACATAAAGAGAAATGAGTCACTCGTACTGAATTGAACTGTCTTGTCTATCTAAGGAAATGCATTGCCATTAATCCTGCACTACATAAATGGAAGTGAAGAAACTTTAAGAAGATCCTTTAGCAAACTATGCATCTTCTATAGCTAAACCAGCTAAACGCACTCAGTCCCTCGACTACCTTCTATCTGTGTAACTCTTATTTGTGCAGTAAGTAAATGTAATGTAAATACAAGTTCTTTGTCGACTAGACTGTTTCTACATTCAAGAGTTATGTCTACACTTGCAACAGAAAATGACTGCTAAATTATGTAAATAAGTCCAGAAAATTATGAAACTTGTGGTGTGGGTATTAGTGACACTTGGAAAATCGGGTCCTAAGAATTCGAGAGTGGAGAGTGGAGAGGGTGGGAGACGGAGGACTTGACAGGGCAAGAGCCACGGACAGAATGAGCGATCAAAAGCCGGCTCTCCTATTTTGTGGGTTGGGGATGAGCTGATAGTTCAAGTGAATGCTACTCCGTGCTATTCTCTGTCTATTGTAGTCACGCTGCTTGCAATGCAATGCAATCCAACGAAATCTCCTTCCTTCGCTATTCACTTCGGTCTCAGTCACTTCACTTGACTTGACTGGTCGGCTGGGTTAGCCTCGCTCTGGCCACAGAGTCGCTTCCATCAAGCTGACAACAAGACGCCGAGTCACTCTACCCTGCTCTAACTAACTAACTCAACTCCCAATCACTACGATATCTCCCTATGCTACTTTACTATCCTACCTAGGTAGTCCTGGCATGGCCCTGGTATTTACTGTAGCAATATTCTAGAATAAACCAATGATAGTAATAATAATATAAAGTATCTATTGTATTCCAAGTTATATTGGGTTCAGTCTCGATGACTCTTTTCTTATACTTAGTCAGTCCAGTGAGACGAAACGACCAGGCCAAGCCCAAATGAAGCCGGTCACCTTATACCTTAGTCTCATTCTTACTTTTAGTAGTTGTTGGCAGTTAGCATTAAAATTCGGGTCCAAGATGCTATATCTATATACACTGAAGTAATTACTTATTACAATTTTATGTGATAGATTTTTGTTCTGAGAACTGCTATTCTCCTTCCACCGTCCGACGACCGACCCATTCCGTCGTCAAAGCTTAAGACGAAAATTTTCCATGCATTTAGCCCTAGTAAGAGGTATTTAGTAGCTATGTGCGTGTAGAGATAGGGGAATATGAATGCGTACATGTACTACATGGTCAGGTCATGTTATAATAATAAATGGGTAGTAGTACACAGGTAGAGAGCGAAGGTAAAGATGAAAGAGCAAAAGCTATCTTTGCCATCATCAGACTGAATGAACCTAACGCTAATAATTCCCAAGGATGGATGGAAAGGTAGCTGCTAACAATAAAAGTTTACCTGGCTCGTCTGGACTAGACGAGAGTGAGTGAACAGCCATGGCCATCCATAAGTGGGCAGTGGGTTTCAACCTTTTCCTCCAGAGATATTCGAGAAATGTAGTTGATATATTCATATTACAGTAATATGATTATAAAAATAATTTGATATGTACTGAAGGGGATTGTAAATCCTAGGATTATAGTATAGCGACTAAAAGGTATAATAAGTGTGTAGGTAACGATGCACTTTACGAATATCACGCTTTAAGCATTTGTAGTTAATAAAGAGGCAGAGAGAGATAGGAAAGCACAAATGCAAAGAAGCAATGCATTGCAGTACAAATACATACACATGTATGCATTTATATAGTATCTGGGTATACACGCGTATAGGGGATGTTTTTATCAGAGAGAGCACAAAGGTATACCTTATTATCACACGAGAGAAAGAGGAATATTTTATCCTAATGTAATGGAAAGAGCAGATTGGAGACTACATCCAACTAAAGGTATTTATCATCTCTCTTAAGATCTACCTTGTCTTCTCGTTCCGTCGTGTTACTTTACCTTTGCCTTCATCATCATCTCCAACAACATCCCATTCCCTAACTTGTCTGCTCTATACTCCTATACATCTACAATATGCTATTATCTATATACTGGTGTAGATACTTTGTACTTGGTATATGTGGAGACAGAAGAGGCAAAGCTGTTCCTTCTATCGCTGAATGTATCTTGTTGACTTGACGCTTCTTTTTCTCTCTAGTTGAGTCACTTCTTTCATTCTTCTATAAGGAGGTTAGTTTGCAGCGTTGTCAGTGTCACTCTTTCTTCCTTTCAAGCCTCCTGCCATAAACTTACCTATCGCCGCAGCTCTGCTCGGCAAAAACTATTGAAATTTAATGCTACACAACTCTCGCCATCAAATACTTATATTACTTACTACTTATCACTCCTATAAATGCCAGCCTTGTAATAATCCCTATCCACATACTATTCACACTGGACAGAGTTACTTTACTAATTTATAGGTAGGTACCTATAATAAACTTGGGTATAGTATTACTTAGTCCTGCATTTTATTGCCCACTGAGCAATCCTATATTTGATGAGTCTAGTGTAGGTATATTGCACTATAATTATACCAATGTGCAAAACAGGGAACACGAACGGACCAAAACCAAATCATAAAATCATTTCGCACTTAACGAATTCAATTCAATCTCTGCCATCCCTCCTGTTGTTAATCTTTGGGCCAGACCAGACCAACCGTAAAAAGTTAAAATTGCCTAAACTAGCTTCGGTTGGTTTAGCCACACTTACTCTTGATTTTTACATTGCTCACGTTGTGACACGCGAATAAATTTTTATATGCTAATATATTTATAACAGCCATAAAGACATATATTTCACTGTGTAAGAATTGATACATTATCCTGAATGATATAGAAACTTACATTGTAAATCTGTGAAGGTAAACGATACTAGGTCAAAGTCAAGTTTTACCAATTTGGTCGACGTTTCTGTGGATTGATCATTAGCAGCTACATATATTTATAAAGGATGCAAGTAAATATACACGTTTCGGTCTGACTTATAACTTTTATTATCAATATACTAAATGCCTAAAGAATACAGAGCATGCTGCTGCTGGGAATAAACTACTTATACCTAGACTTTGTGTCTGGGTTGACTTAAATTCAAAAGGACTCGTTTCAATAGGAATTTTGGCAATCAAGATGAAAATAATGAATTCAGCAACATCTTATTGAGCCTTAAACCAGTCAAAGAACAAGATTCAAATAAGCAATAAGTCTGAATAAGTAGAACCTAAAGCTCCTTATATACGGAAAAAGTCAATTGCTCCCATCATTCCATCAGCAGGTCGGTTTTACACACCATAACTAACATAGCTGTAGCTAGAAAGTACGGCTAACTTGTATTATTATTACTAATAAACACAATTGAGTTCATTATTATGCAGTTTCATAACAATGTATAATGCAGAGAGATTGCTGCAAGAATGATTTTAAAGGTGAAGCTTGTTTTTGACTTACTTGGCTTTTTCATTTGAATTCCTTGCTCCGTAGTGCGTCTCTATCCCCAAGTATTGTTGAACAACCGTTTAAGACAAGCTCTTTAAACTTCTTTTTCATTGTTTTCCATGATTTTATGAGACAGTGCAGTTGCTTTGACCGAATTCAAACAAGATTACTCCACTTGGGTTTCACAATAAAACATCTCAGAAAACAACGTACCAACAATATGTAATACAGTTAATATGTATCTGGGTATTTAAATGCATTATTTTTGTTTGTCTTCCTCAGTTTGCTTATGATTTACACACGAGAAACCAGAATTTCGATGTAAAATTTGTTTTACTTGCGACTGACATTGTTTTGAGAAAGTAAGCAAACAATGAACAATGTGATGTCGTATGCATGTAAGTCGATAAAAAAATTTGTCTACTTTGTCTTCGCTCTGGTCTCATTCTAACGAACATAATATACAGCAAATAAGAAACGTGTAAGTGTGTAGACATTTTTGTATCACAAGGGCATTTAGAGAATTTATCAAAATATGCTGACTATGGGGGATCGTGTCGCGATAAACAATGACAAGTAAACATTATCGCATTTGCGAGCAACGGATATGTTTTCAGAGAAATTATCTGTGTAATAGACCACAGTGTAACTTAATAGCTGTTGCAAATGAATCGTCGGATATTTAGGTGCCGCGATGTCAGCAGGAAGGAAAGTGTCTCTCAACGTTGAAACCAAAATGAGCTGACTGTATGTTCTTTTGCCGAAGTGAAGATTTATTGGATGACAAGATGGGCTAAGCTGGTGAAAAGCTGTAGCTTAGAAGATCATGTCAGATGCCGATTGCCGTGCTAATATTATTAATAGCCCAGATCGAACACGTAACTTGGTGGAACAAATATTGTTTTATTTATATGTACACGTAGTCAGTACTATGTGATTTGGTATTCAGTTGTTCGCTTCGTGCACAAACAGATTTGAAAATAGATTAGGTTGGCTACTTAAGTAGTAGACACTATAAAATACAATCTCATATCATTAACTCTGTAATTATACTATCTCGGTTTAGACAGTTGCTGCTTTAACTAAAGTTACTCAATATTCCACACGACAAAAATTACTGCTTTTTCATCAACATGTAAAAGAATAAGGACAGCCAAACTCTCAATATCAGAGAAGACTGTACTAATTTTGTTGTTTATTGAGATAGCCTATCCTTATACAGACTCACAAGAGAATGGAAAAGAGCCGACACAATTTTATTGTACAAGATAATGCATATAAGTAGTAAATAGTGGTATACTACACGAATGTACAGATACAATATTAATCATATGTATTCATTGCACTATTATTGCCATTACAAATATCATCTGTATCTTCATGTGTGTTGACTTCTATAGATTACTATATTGGGTTTGGTATGATGTGTGGTAAGTTTACACGGCACATTAGTAAGTGATGTATTTATACAAAAGTAAATTGATCGGATGGACGAGGCATGTAAATGAGATTGAATGTAGACTGTGAAACAAACAATGCCGCAACTTTGCTCTGTCACTTGCATGCGGAGTGGAGCGATAGTGCAGATGCACGCATATAAAAATATTAGAAGAACCTTATCATTAGCAACCATTCCATGTACACTCGTTGGATAAATATGAATCTGAGTGTCAGTCGATACACAATCAGTATTTGTGGCCAATGCATTGATTGTCCGTTATAGCCAATTCTACTATATTATCTAAATATATTTGCTCATTCGCGAATAAAAAATAGTCACTACTTACCTGCCTGTTCATGTGCATTCTTAGCAGTGTACATAATAACGACCTGATAGGCTAATTTCCAATTATTTAATCTCTCCAAATTAAACAATAATTTGCCTTTTCCATAGACCTTTGCTTCGTTAGTATTTAGTTAAAAATTGGTGTCAGAGAAATGTGCGTAAAAATTAGTACAACAATTTGCTATACATACATATACTAAGCCTTTAGCACTGTTATTCTACTAAATGGACATTGCCATTATTGCTAAAATTAAGATAAGATTTAATGCAACTGAAATTGACCTTAATAACTTATGTAGGTACTATAAACATTCCCTCCATAATCAGAATGCAAAATCTGTAGCAACTGAAATTCTCATAAAACTCACAATTTTTCTAAATTAGTATCGTGTCATTTAAGGTGTACGTAGGTGATCGTGTGCAACTTTAATGTACGCTACTAAAATAATAGTGCAAATATGTTCCTATCAAAATCTTAATATTAGTATTGCATTGGTACATAAAGCATATTGTATAGGTTAGCCACAATTCTTTAATGTCCAACCTACTGTAGGTACTGTAAGTGCAGCCATCATTAAAAACTGTGGGTTAGGTAAGTAATTAATTTCCTCGGATATTTAAAATGTATTTATGCAAATTATAGCTGTTTAATTCTTTAACTGCAGCGAACAATGTAAAGAATTTGGAATTGAGTAGACAATCCTCATAAGTCAGATATTAAAGTGACTGAACCAGCATATTAGCATAATTACTGACTTTTGTTCTAAGAGTGTTTTAAAGCTTAGAAAAATTGGACGCATCATTTAACTAAGTAAATTGCAACTGAGAGGTTGGTTAGAAAAGGAAATCTTAGAAATCCATTATTGCACGATATCAGAAAGGAAGGTATCATGTTACTTTAGTAAAATGCAAATGAAATGATGAGCCGCACACTTAATTCAGCCCAAAAGCAAGAAGAGAGATAATTGAGCACGTGTAAGAGCCGAACTGCTCGAGTGTAACTGTAACATGTAATTTGCAAAAGAACGGTGCACTCTTCCTTTTTCGCTGTTCTGTTTTTTATCAGTATGAGTACATTGGCTGAGTGAGTGAATCTTTTCATTTGCATTTTGCTTGCTTATAGATTTTGTAGCTTAAAGACACTGTGATTAGATGGTATAATATTTGCATATAATAAGACTTGGAGTTAGGGGTAGTCTACTTTGTGAATCCTTTGTGCTGTATTACTACATGTAAGTGCTGGTGCAACTATAAACTAAATAAGCTTAGCATGAGCATGATGATACTTAAATAGTTATACATTTGTGTACCTACATCTACATCTGTAAATCATCTGATCTGCTGATGTGAGACAAAACTTAAGAGTATCATGTAAATTGGAAAACTTAAGTATATAGTTAACCACCCTGAGCTTTTTAAATAATTACATTCGTACTAGAAATGTGAACGTGTGCAAATATTAACCATGAAGAAGGTATATAGCATTATATATCTGCACAGTTCCCATTTCTAACCACACAACAATATCCGCACGGTCAAATACGTTGAAATTTATACGTAGTCATTTACATATGCAAGCAAGCACACAGTGTATGGCAGCAGAAGGGCAATTGAATGTACTACTATATCCTCTGAAGATTACGTACTTCTACTGCCACAAGTCTCTAGTGTATGGAAAGTAGTGTCAAGTTAAAATGTATGTACCTGAATGGGAAAAGCTGACTAATCTAATCCAGCCAGCGAGGATATCTCTCTTCTCTTGCCCCTATCTACGGATTTTAAAATGAGGACGTCTGCAGATTACACACAAACAACACAACTCTAAAGCTCAAATTCAAAAATGCCATAAAACCTGAAAGTGCGGTATACAAAAGAGTGGATGATACCTACACTCTGTACAAGTCTTGATTTAGTTAAGCCTCCTTTTCACGCACTCACTATGAAACCGGAATGTCCTCCTATTACTGTTTTAGTGAGAAATCTATGGCGATGGCTACTATCTCTAATCTCCTCTCTAAACCATCATCTTTTTTATTTTACTGTTCCTACAAGCTTTAAGTAATATTTAATTAAACTTAATTAAATATTTGCTTTGATTAACGTACAGTGCTTTTATGCAAGTCTCCTACTTCTCTACTCAACTGTACACTAATTACTACGATTTGGTGACTAATATCACTTAAACATTTTAAAAATATATCTGTGTCAATTCCTAAAAATATCCTCTACTACAAAGGAAATTGGTGTATTTAGCATTCTAATTTTCTAATTGGATACTCTATATTATCATAGCAATTTTCTCATTTACACAGAGATAAAGATTACGTTTGCGCTTGAAATAATTCGTAGATTCTGCAATCGAAGAAGATTAAGAAGGACGAGATAGACAGAATTATAATATTACGGACAAACGCAATGGACCTCCTTATTGATTTACTCATTCCCACGACTTGACACGACACTTGACTAGACATACTACTTACTACATCCTTATATAGATATAGCCGAGTTTAAAGTGCAGCGTACGAGTATGAGTAATATGCAAACGAACCGGTAAACACTTAAAAGGGACAGGAGAACAGAAGAAATACTACACCAAAAACATTACAAAACAAGAACTGTACTATTTTATCCTGCAGAGAGATAAGTGGGAGGTTAGCATTTTAACTTGACTCTCTCTGCGATCTTTTCTGCATGTATCTGCATACTTGCATTTACATACACAAGCGAAATCAAATCAAGTAGTTGTACCTACACACCGTAATAAGACAGAGAGAAACAAAGTCATGCATGACCATCACGATTGACTATCTGTTTGTATTTATATGAGTAGAAAGTACAGATACGATACATAAGAATGTGTTTACAATTTCTGTCGTAGTTGAGAAACAAGGAAAACAAAATTATGCGGAATGAATAGCGTATTAGAATTAGTATTAGTGTCCATGTTGCACATTTCCCATGTGCAAACAGCGAAGAATCATGTTTGATGTAAAGTAAATGGAAAATTAAACTTAAATAAGCACCTTTGTCTATGAGTAACAAAAAACAAGCAAATATGATTCCATATGTAGGCACACATTACTAACACTAACTGAAGCTGCATGCTTAGTATTAGGTGGTCGGTCAATGAGTCCGTCCAAGTCAACTCGACGTCAGTAGTTCAAGTACTAAAGCAAACCTACCTGTTGCTTCTCCTAATAATCATCCTAATGCTAAGTAATCCCAATGCTATTTCGTTCAATTTCAAGTTGAAGGACTTTTATTTTGTCTGTTTCAAATCTTACATGACTGTCTCCTCTGTATTTATGAATCTTCTCCTACAAATGTATTTTTACTGCGAGTTCCTTTGATACGAAAAATTTTACATTCACAAGGTACATGTTGATGCAATGTTATTCTAACACTATTCCACTGACTATCCCCTCTGTGTACTGTGTACAGTCTATCTGGGTAATCCATCTATAGCTGTACAGTTTTCCGTCCGAGTCGTTCGTCATAAAACATAACTGCATTTGATCAGAGTGCACTTTGCAATTTCGCACTAAATTGCACTATGAGTCGTTGGCGAAGAGTAAGGCTCTAGGGCTTTGATTTCAATGCTCCCTTCCTCGCTCTCAGATGCTTGTTCTATTTACACACTTTGCTAGCAAGCCTCGACCACAATATGACAGTCTCACACTGACAAGTAACACAACAAGATCAACAAACTTGCCATAATCCTTTTGCATTCATTTACTACTTATTGTTAAGCTGTGTACCTATTTACATGCATCCTTTCAGTGCACATACATTCATCAATAATATTCGTACGTCACAATTTTTTGCATACAATTGCATTCCTTACACATTTTTATACTGTTGTACACGAAGGAGCATTTACCCTATCAAAAAACTGAATAAGAACTTATTCTCATAATTCTTTCCAGGCTTCAAGAGCATACCTATATCAGATATAGCACAATGTAATCACTTTAATGTCAGCACTTTACTATTTGCAAATTATGTTTCAATTAATGCAGCAGTAAGTCTGAGATGTTAACTATGTAGACAATATATGACCTAAAGTAGCTATGTAAGCAAGAATCGTATTATTTACAAGAGCAAAATTAATCGTTACAGTGTTTGCTATACCACTACTATAAATTAAGGCATTGCAAATGTTCCCTAGTTAATTGCAGTATGAATGATGTGATTTTTAGAAAACACTAAAACTGTTGAAGGAATGTTTGAATGGAAACTATAGTGGTTGATTATAAGGTAAATAAGTGTTACCATTAAGCAGTAAGCATAACGGAAGGTGTCTTTTAGCTAATCAAGTTGAGAAATTGCATTCCACGCTACTATATACCTATAGTTAATAGATACCAACCTTTATCTATTCTAATAGAACACGTTCTATATAGTTCTATCCCCTCAATCAAATGATATCGGTCAATAAAAATACTCTGACATATGAAGCGGCGGAGGTACTTTATTTTAATTGCATTATTATCCTTCTGTAAAAATATAACTATGAAAAATCGTGCACACTACAGTTATGTTTCTTAATCATGTGTAGTAAATGGCAAATGAATTTAAATTAATTAGGTTTCGAATGCATTGGTAATGCACTTGAAACCGGAATGTGAATTTAATAAATAAAAAGAGCAGCACAGTTTTAAATGCCTACATAACTACATAAGTACAGGGGTACAAGTCTCTAAGTAAACACGTCTTTTTTCTGTCCATCTAAGATTTATTGCTCTTATTATGAGCTTCAAATCACCCATATATATTTCCTATAGGTATTTCAACAATCTATAGTTATTGTCTGCCAATTCTTACGCAATCATTAGCTTTTAAAAGCCGTCACAGCGGTATTATAATTTACAATAACAATGTCTTCTCCTCATTGATCATTATTTAATTGAATTCAAAGTGCTTAGTTATGTAGGTGTTCTCAGCTAATAAATCTTTCTCCAACATGACAGAAGACAAAGAATTGTTATTTTACTTTCTGATCAAATCTTATCAGTAACACTAATTACTTACCTAATTAATTATTAGGTACCTACATACTTGTCTATATCCCTTAATGCCTTAACCCTAATCCTTATACTATATGGTACAATGTACAAATGAATTCCAACAAACTCTACATTGAATTTAAATCTTGGTATTTGATCATTCGATTGTTTACAAACTAAACTGACATTATTCACCAGAACTTCACATTCCTATATTATATTCCGCCGGCCGGGGAAATATTTATTCGCATATTGTAATCTATTTTTGATTTGGAAAGCCATGAAATCCACTTGCATGCACTTCAAATAAAACTACTGTTCTCGAATGTTGATAATATCTAAAATGTTTGTAAAGTTGGGATAAATTCTAATAATGATGATGTTTGTTGAGTAGCTAAGTATAGTAATAGCCCAAAATGTAGCATAAATATTTTCCCTGCGTAATATTTTAGTATACTTGTGAAATCACGATGTGATATTCTGGGTAAATTATTAGGGTAAACTAATAGATATAGACGCAGTGGTTGGCAGTATCTGGAATTAAGTGCTTTGCACTTTAAGTTTGGCGCATGTAATGAGATTAAGCATACCTATTGAATGTATGTACAAACAATGCCCTAAGAACTATACCCATAGCTGTGGCGTCTGTCTGTTTCATTATTCCCATTCTGTCAGTGTTGTTTTTGCGGTTGGAATTGATCTCTGGTCATCATGAGAGCAATCAGTTAATTCCCACACCGCAAACTTGAATGGTGCCTGTAAGTTTGAGTGTTATTAGCATAGCATGGACTGTATGCTTTTGAGAATAGATATGTGTATCTGATTCTGAGGATTTGTTGTCCTCGAAGTGTGAATGTGACTGTGCATCCCACACTGGACTGCAATGCAAGAACATCAGTCAGTATACTTGTAGGCAACAATGACATTCGTGCGTGTCTGTCTTTCGTATTTCCAATGCAAATGAAGCGAGGGCTAGGCACGGTCAAAGTGCTACAAACGTGTCGATTAATTTAACTGTAGAGGAAAATAATGCAAAGGTAAGGTACATAAATGTGCATATGCATGAGCTGCATGGGAACTGATTACTTGTAACGTAACTTGGTCGAAAAAAGTTTGAACTATTTAGAATGTCTAGTCTGAGTCGGTGATCTTCATATCCTTATGATCGTGTTTGTTGAGATTTTATTTAGGCATGTACACGGATTGGTATACACATCACATATGGCGATGTAGCTGCAGGTATTTATGTCTAGTCCAGTCAAGGCAAAAAGTAAGTATTAATATATCATGACAAACGAAAGTCTACGTGCTTTGATTGTGAGTTAATCAGAAGGATAAAAAGATCAGCAGAAGGAAATGCACTTGCTGCTTAGGTAAATTTGAATGCAAGTTCACTTGATGTCAAACTACCAAGTTACAGACTCACATTCTAATATAAAGCCCATTGGAGTTGAAGGAAGGAAATCATGATCGCATATTAATAGTTAATTTAGTTATCATCAAAAAACAAGTCGGTAGACAGTCTCTGTGGGTGCATAAGGACATAAAATAGACTTTCTCTGAAAATTTGCTACAAAGCACATTCTTTCAAGTATGAATGTTACATTCTGCAGATAGCAGACTGGCAGGGTTGAGATTTTTAATCGATGAATCAGATTTATACAGAGAAGATATACAGTCATACTGTAATTCCCATTCCATGAGTACAATTCGTACGTAAATTACTGCGAGAGCAGTGCATTATTCATTTGTGTATTTGTATTCTAATTGCTTGTGGGTTGGGATCACGTCTTAATAAATAACATATTGATCATGCGAATTCTTTACTTGCATATTAACTACCTGTAACAGCAAATGATCGAATATTGCAGGAGGGAAAATCCTGAGTCCTACTACCTACCAATAGATATGAGAATTGGAAAAGTTTAGCAGAAATGCAGGAAAGAACAGTAGAGCTCAAGCCAACACTTGTCTGTGTGTGCATAAAGTAGTCCGTGATCTCATATAAATAAATTCGACTCGAAAAAATGTTAATGTACAGATATTTGAACTGGGAAGTTGCTTGGTCAAGTAGGAACTGAAAATATTTACGAGTTAAATAAAACAGTTGTTGAATACAATGTAAAGAGGACTGGGGTTGAGAAACTAGTTTTATTTTATCGTTTCAATATATTCTGTCGCTGTCAGTTACTAATATAGTAGGTATGCAACGCATAGCCATCCCTGTTGTAAGAGTAGCTATTTGTACGAGTGCAGACTTATTTAAATGTGCATAGATCCTATCAAATCTAATGTGAACAAAGACGCTAACTTCTATAATGTGTAGTATGTTCTACATACTCATGTACAAATGGCTTGACCTTGATACATTTCGACCCGCTATGTAAAAATGCTAAATCCATACACACAAGTCTGCAAACTTCTTTTAATAAAGATATTGGGATATTTACCAGTTTTAAGTATTGCGCTATAGTTCTGATCTTTGCATTCCTATACCACTTTGTGTGCTCTAAGTAGTAGATACATACTCAGTATTTGCATTTTATTGTTTATATTGCTGGTATATGCAGGCATTGATATATTTCTTATGAAATTAATTATGTGTAAGCAAATGACAGTATAAGTATAGTGTTTTACTCTATGTCTGTAGACAGCCTAGTTGTAGAATTGCTGTTCTGCTCCTCGTGTTATATACAAAGTAGGGAGTGAGCAGCTATAAAGAGAAAAAGCCAATAGGTTAGCAAAGGATAATAATATGTTGAGAGTGCAGAGTGCCTTATTTGAAATACCAAGAAGCCAAAGTGCAAATAAGCTCATGCAAAGTTTCTTTACAGGTACTGATATACTTTTTAGTAATATGGTTTGACATAGTATATCTTTCGAGCAAGCTCGTATTGTTAACAAAATCTCATAAAATCAAGTCGCAAATGCAATGGATTTGAGAAGTGACTGACAGAATTCTCTATAAATTCAATTGCTGACGAGAAACCAGTCTAAGGAGAGAAAATCAAACTGGAATTGTGTCTTGTCTTGTGCCGTCTCGTTTGCTGAAGTTTCTCATCTTCAGATCAGTCAGGATGACGAGACCAACAGACCTTCCCAAACGAATCCACTCTTCAGCCTACTTCAGATACAAAATAGCTTTTTATTTGATGAGTATATTATAAGGTTTGTACAGCAAAGACTGGATTCTGTGTTCCCATGCTCTGCCCCTGCTTTCCTTCCTATCCACTTTATGGCTCTTGTGAAAAGGTCTCATTTACAGATACAACTCTTCTTCCCTGTACTCTACCAAACGAGAATACCTTCTGTCCAATTTACACCGATCTCATACACTCCCTGCTCCTCGGCATACGTTCAACACACTTAAAAACTAATAGACCGGAAGCAGGTGCATGCAAATAGATAATTATTGCCAAACTCATATAGTGCTCTACCTACCATTCTGCAGTTGTTCTGTCAAGAAGAAAAGAAATGGGGTGTACATGCACAGACGGGACTACTATTTGGAGAGAATATTGAAAAGGAGAAAAGCAAACGAACCCCACTCTTATGAGTCAACGGAATAATTACACGGCTGTCCCTAATCTGTCTGTGTCCGTCAGGAACAGCGTGCATTAAAACATTACCTTTTCACATCAAAGCAACATTCGAATCAAGGAAACAACTCCAGCTAGTTCTTTACACTACAACACAATAGAATACAATGTAACTACACTAAAAGCTTTGACAGTGTTACAAAATGATCATAATAATGCACACCAGACAATAATATATCTACAGCAGTATTCTTAACAAAACTTATCGATTGAATTTTCAAATGGTAAAGCATTAGTGTAAAGTATAATCCAGCAATTCTCATGAACATTGAGGAATCTATGATTAGTACATGGAAATACATACAGCTACAAGAGAACAGGGATTACAGTGATCAACCGGTCTAAATTGTGATCCTTCAGTATACTGTACTGAACAGTTTTCCCAATTTTCGAGAATATGTCATCTATATTCCAGGATGTATTGTAAAGGCATGACTTTACATACGTTGCTCTAAAAATCTTTTCCAATCTGGAAAACGCAGTATGTACATTGTTACATTTTTGACAATTCTAAGTTTTAAGCTATAATAGTGTGTGTACATCTATTACTTATTCAACCTTTGATGATTATCCGGTAGTTGGTCTTAGTAATAGTTTTAGTGTTAACTAGTTCTAAGTAATGATTTTATCAGACAACTATAGAATGTATCCTCATAAATCATTGCACTTGCACCAGTTGCACCTGCTTGGTTCATGTTTGTGTCTCTTTTCCTGTAAGATAGTATTGCTGATTTTTAGCCAAACTTTTGTTTCGCTAAAACGAAGAAGGAAAGGGGACGTGATATGAATTCGCAACTAAAAGGCAAAAAATAAATAATGATTTCTTGTAAAAAGAAGGATGCGCAAGTACCACACAAGATTGGATTTACTCACACTCCATTATGACAACATACATCCAAACCAACATGCAACGAAAGCAAAACAAGAAACTAACTCATCCTTGCCTACCAATACTCACAATTACTAAGTCGAGTCAGGACCATGACACACGATGAAGAATCTTTCCTTGGACATTCATCTAACTATTATTGCAAACTCCGCATTATCATTATTACTATTCGCCTGTTTATTTGTTTCCATCTCTTGGCTCGCTCTTTCAATAGATAATTCTGTGGTCAATGTTTTTGTAATCGCTATTAACTCCACGTCTTTATTGTGCGGTTTGTTAGAATTTTTCTTTACCACTTTCCACGAACAGGAACAAGTAAAAGACAGTTTAGCATTGATTGCTTTAAAATTGCTAAGTAAAGATATCTATTATTGGTAATGTAGCCAATTTGTATATTTTTTGCACTATCTGTGACTTCATACAGTATAATAATTTAACTATTGATGCAAATCAGTTTTTCCAATAGTTTCAAAAAAACCATCAATGAAAGGTGATGTCATTATTGTATTAATCATCTCTCTTGCTTAACTGGAATCTCTTACGTATTCTTTGTGCTTGCGGTTGTGGCGCTACACAACTTCTTTCCTTAGTAATAAAAAGTACCTATGGTCAAAGCAATCAATTCATGTCCTGAAACCATTTTGTGCTTGTGCGTTGAATGAAGATACAATTTCTGTTCCTAATGTTATTAGTTGCTGATATTTAAATAGCAAATACAAATATCCATCATGCCCTATATAGGGCAGCAATGATTAATAATTTAATCATTGCGGTAGACTATATAATACCAATTGAAGCATATAGGAAAGTTTTCCACGGACTATTTGAGAAAGAGCAAGAGATTGAGTAGCGTGGGAATACAGACTGTGTAGGCATTCTTTAGGATATTTTTAAAGGTGCCCTAGCTTACTCTCTCCAGATATATTTTCCTTCTGTGGGAAAGAAAAAGGAATGAGAAGAAAAAGTCCACCTTGGGCAGATTACTCATAATGTGGTTACGCATCCCTATTGCTGCACTGAACTACGTCATCTCATTTCATTCATACTAGTAGGTATACAGGAAACAGTTTTGGCGACAACAACAATCATTGGGTTGCTGTTGTAGTAACATGAACTCACCCTGCATAGAGTTATGTGGTAAAAGTAGTTCATGAGTATATCATCTGCACTATATTCTAATTCCAAAAGTTAATAGCTTTTGTGTATCTACCGTATGTAGTCNATCTACCGTATGTAGTCCAAATAGTAAAGGTGTGATATTGATATGTTATGGAATCTATACAATCTATAAAGATCAAGTCAATGCTTTTTTGTCAATTTGCATCAGAAATATCACAAAAATATACTGTTATTAAAACAGAAACAAAAAATGTATTTGATTCTTTATTGTTCCCAAAGATCTTTTCTGTCCTTCTCGAACCATTTAAATAGAAAGTAATAGTAGTATTACTCCAATTTTATGCCGCTAATGACAGAGCTGTCCATAATTTGTGATATATAATTATACTAATACATAGTAGCAGTACATAGCTTCGTGTAGAATTGCCACTTACGATTATGATTTCACATGTAGGTATATACTGAAAATCAAAATCAATGCAAGAGAGTACAGCAACAACATATAAAATTGTAGTCATTTTGGTATACGTGTGGCGTACTGCACTACATATCTAAAAGAAGCTATTCACCAGAAATTTAACAAGATAAAGATGGCATGCCAGATAATGCGGAGAAGGATCTCATTCAGATGTAATTCTCGATACGTTAAGCTGAAGAAAGAATTCAATGACACCGGAAAAGGAAATCTTTTGATTTTTCTACAGCCATTCATGATAGTATCAGATATCAGGTACCTCTTATATTTCATGAAAGTTGTGTACCTGAGAGGCATAAGCACTATTTTCACGACAAGACATCTATAATTTACTGACTCCAGTTCAACCACTGCACTGTCCTACCAATTAAATACTTCACTGCTATCTGTATTTTGATTATTATGAGATTTAGGCTCGGCTGTAAGAAAATATATAAAAATTCATTTAGTTCACTACAGACTCAATTTTTCCCAACACACGCTCCGACTCAATGCAATTATAACGATTCTTGCATATGACACCTACTAGTACGCAGTTGATAAAACCACACTACAATTAATTTTGTCTGCTTTTGAAAGGTCGTGATTCAATGTCGATATACTCGAATGATGAATGGTAGTATTTACTATGTACTATGCTACGCATTGCTCTCAAAATTTATCCTAGAATACTTAGAATTCACTAGTTTTTTCATTTTACAGACCTGGATTTGAAGTATTGGTACAGAAATGCACGATCTTGTCAACATAACATGTCAACTCATGTTCATGTGCTTACTAATGTACACATCGCTCAATAGCATTTTAAGTACCAATTTTGTAGTAGTATTTCGTTAAAGTGCCTACAATCTACGACACCACAACATACCTTCACATTATCCTCATACATACTAAATATTGGAGCTATTGATGGCGATGGGTTATCTGATGTGCTTGTGTCTTCATTCACAATATCATTAGTTTTCGTAGGACTAATACATGTTTAGCATGTCGGTTAAATAAAATACGGCAATGCTCGATGTGGGTTAGTAGTAAAGAAGTAAGTATATGGTAAAAAGGCAAGCGAACAAATTAAAAAATATCCCTTGAGCAGCGGAATTCAAGCTGACGATGCTGAGGAGGTAAAGTAGGTACTCAAGGCTGCTACCCTTCTTCCAGCTATTGAAAACAGGATCGTCAACCGCCACTCGGTCACATCCACACACTGCATTGCATTCCAACATTTCCAACAACCCAATTCCAGTAAAGATAGCTAAACTTTAGCTTTAGCGAATCATGCAGTCGTGGCGTGGTTCAACTTCAACTGTAGACTTGTACTCTAGTGCCATGCTATCCCATCGCATCCAAGTGCAGCCACTAACAATACAAAATAGAAAACGAGTACCCGAAGGTTTTAAGGGTTTTTCCGAGAAAAATAAAATTCTTGCGATGCTTCACATTGGCTCTGTTAAAATTGTTGAGCATCTCTCTTCCCCTGCCCTTCTTTTACTTTCAATCACCACAAAAAATAATGGCTAGGTATCTAACAGATCCAGGCTACTATCTTCTTAACTTGTTAGTACAAACTGAAGATAAGCACTAGGTACTAGGAACTAAACTACCTGTATTCATTACTGGAGCAAAGATTTTACAGGCAGTGCATATATATAAGTGGAACATGCTGAAGCAAAGCATTTCGTTATACTTTCTTGACTGTAAAAGAAAGATTATAGTAGATGCATGGGAGAGGAGAATAAGGTTGGTTGTGATTCATAATTGTATGAATGCGTATTTATGAAGTGTTAAGGTTCCCAGTGTATCATTGGCTCGGAGTACACAAGAATGCACAAGAATGATATTTAGAAATTACTATAGAGCTAAGCATAAACTTGGATTCAGTTGTTCTGTGTTTATATATGAATTTCGTAATAAGGTAAATTAGGTCTATTTAATATACCTACATAGTCTGTCCCACTTCTAACAGTAGAAACTGTGCAGCGTTTCTAGGATTCATTCTGGCTGGTGGAGGTGATCCCAAAAGGAACTGAGAAGGGAGCCGGAGTTGTGTCTCCTTCATTTCAGGAAGCTTCCCTTCCATCACTTCACAACATCACCAACCAATTTACAAATACCTAAAAGCCCTTTCTTTCGGCATTCAAGGAGAGAGAATAGATCTGAATTGAACACAATTGAGTTAAGCTGGAGTATGAAAGGGGTCACTCAGCCAGTTTGTCCGTTTATGTTTAGTAAGAAAATATAATTCCCAAACTCAAACAAAAGGGCTCTCTTCAATTGAATGCCAAAGGAAACGGAATACTTTCCTTCGGCCCCATCCTTAAAAGGTTGTAAGAATAAGAAAAATAATACTTTTCTTGTTTGTCAAAAATATATTTCTGTGGCGAATGCACGGGGTCAAGAAACTGGCGGGCTATCATTTCATCCTGCATCAGCTCCAATTTTCATTCTTCTTACGGACTCCATGTAAATGTATGCAAAGCAACAGGATGTAGAATATGTTCTGATAACGAGGGGCAGACTTAACAGAACATTAGGTCGACGAATACGAATGAATCCACAAAATAGCCGTCGAGGTACATGAAACAACAATCATAAAACGGAAGGTCTTAAATACTACACTAAGCCGATCGCTCAGAATTAGTACAAGGATCCATATCTGCTAATACCCTTATAAAACTTTAGGAGCCCCAATCGATTTTACATGGTAGCATATGTATATTCTTACAATGAATTTTAAGTGTACTTCATAGACAGTTAGAATTATAGACCAGTAGTTTATGGACTAGAACTATATTTATTGTGCTAATGCTCAAGGCTTTTCTTAAGCTAACACCTCCTTTACATTATTAAATTCATGAAAATCTGACAGATACTAAATAAATCCTGTGGACGAATTGGACATAGGCACTGTGGACAGTGCTGGCTTATCTAAAAATAAATTAAATGTATAGAAAAGAGGCTGTCACGCATGTATTCTACTTTCAACGGTCCAAGGGTCGAATTTCATTGTTCAGGTATCATTTTGGAATTTCAATAAAGTGTCCTCCTGTCTTCGAGTGATGTATTTAATTTGACCAGTATACATTGGTACATAGCCAAATTCGTTTAACCAAGTCAATATAAACACTGTCAAACTGCATGTTGCATTGTTCTGTTGCATTGCTCTGTTTCATATATTATTCACTTTACTTATTAGATATAAAATATGTTTGCCACTTCATATGTCACCAACCATGGCAGTCAGCACTCATACCAAGCAGGCATCAGTGTAAATAAAGTAAATGAAGCCAATAATAAATACTTTACTATTGTAACAACGAACATAGAATGTAAGTAAACACTTTCGTAGGTTTCTGTTAATTCTTTGAGCTCATTGAACATCACGCCATTTCCAAACACTTTCACCGCAACTGCCACCGAAAAGTCGGTCACTGAACTTCCAATTCCAGTGAAGAATATATTATTAGGGCCCTTTGGGTGATAGGAAATGGTATTAACGTGGTACATAGTCTACTAGGGCTTCTGTTGTTTCTTTAAGATGCTAAAGTTTCAATGAGCTAGCAATAAATACTACAAAGGATGGAATCAAAGATAAATGAGATCAGTATGTTACCACACTAAAACCTAATATCTATACGTATTGTATTATACTGGCGATATTTATTTCCTTAACGAGTGCCATTGGGAATTGCAAAATAAAGCATTACAATCGAATGCACAGCGTGCAGATATAGACGGAATAAAATGCTTATTAGGGTACACTCGTGAAATAATCAATTACTATAAAATGTTCTTACCTTTTCTTAAGTATGAGAGATTGAGCAATACATAACCTAATAAGTACATATTGTATGAATGTTCTATGCCATATTATGAATTCAGCCAATGAAATGCTTGCTGGATGTCGGATGTCTACCTTTCAAAATTGATTATGCCCTAATACCTACCGGGTAGAATAACTCCCCGGGTAGAATACCTCCCGGTTTAAAACCTCCCAGTAGAATACCTCCCGGTTAGACTACCTCCCGATACGATAATAAATAATTGATGGTATCGCCTCAATGTTAGTTAAGGGAAAACTAGGATAAGGAAAAATGGTAAAAGGTAAAAACGAGATTGGCCACTAGTATTAATTACTTGACAATAATATTATGTATCTGTAATTATTATTTAGTAATGTGCAGAGTGGCCAAGCGGGCAGGCTTTTGCTTTCTTGCTGCAGAGTTGAAGTGATAATTTCTGAGAGAGAATTTCATGTTGTTGCCAACTCCTTGATTTTCATATTAAACTCCGTTATCTGCAAATCTCGAGAAATTTCAGAATGAGTATGGTGCTGAGTTATTTGTATTACATTTCCCAGAGTGTAACATCTTCCCTTACAATTTTTAGAATAATACTTTCTGCATTTCCATATCTTCTTTCCATCGGCACCTCTTTTAGATATGATATATTTAGGGATATGATAGCAAATATTAACAAAATTGTAATGAAATGAAACTGAATCCAAAAAGATATATGTCCCACCAGTTTTTGCTGCGTACCGCTGCGCTCTGGGCATTCAGCTAAAACTGTTTAAAACAGTAGATTACTTTTGGTACAAGTGTACAGAGGTTTTCCATTGCATTGGAATTTCTAACGCGCCTCAAGTCACAAAGTTTTGTAGTTTCCATTTTATCCTAGTTTATCGTATCGGGTATCGGGAGGTATTCTACCCGGGAGGTATTAGGGTGATACCTCAAAATTGAGTCACAAAACTTATGACCTAGTTGCATCTAGGAGTCCATATCTGAACCCCGGTAGGATAGGTACGAAATTTAATATCAATATGCTTGAATAAATCGAATTTAATTCACACATGAAGAAGAATGTTTCAGCTGCAAAGGAAAACCAATAAAGTACCTAATATCAAGAATCAGGTATATTAATTAGAATTTATGACACAGTTACCAGTAGTAAATGATTAACGTTGGACTATTATTAGGGATTGAATTAAATAGCACACATCAGTAAACTACGGTATTTATATTCGTTCAATTGGTTCATAAGACAATGGCCACGAGTCATCATGTAACAAACTAATAAACTAATAATTGTATGTCACTTCTTAATTTATCGTTGCATTTTATGTAACTATCTTAAATTGTATTACGAAAAACCACAGCTCTCCACATAACTACTAAATAGCCTGATGACGTCTATACGAAAGCTGCTCGCTATAAATAAATTGGATTGAGCAATGAGAAATAATAGTTGATTGAATGCAGCATCTCTGGTTGGAGAAAATTTATTTGAATTTACTCAGCATTTCTCATCTTCAATAAATTCATTTTACCTACAATACGTAGTATGTAGAGCACTGCTTAGTAAGTTTACTGAAGTTAGATTACAGAATCTTCAAATCAAAGGTACGCAAAATTCGGCAATTTATTTATCTGAGAATGAGACTATTTCGCTGTCCTGCATTTATAATTCAGTCGGACAGACTAGTATCACAGTAAAAAGGTAAACAATTCTAGCTAAGATGATGATGACTTAAGGTTGTGCTGACTTCGTTGGTGTACCTAGGTTTTCCTACTCTACGTCTGTGCTCATAACTCGGATGAAACCAAACCGAAATTGAAGATTTCAACTGATATTTATAGCAC
>JABASH010000126.1:0-57290 GCA_019776445.1 Tomocerus maximus
ATCATTTTTAACTCCGCAAATGTTAGCTTAACTCTCAGCTGCCCCTGCTTTTCTTAAGTTCAACAATTTATCATGATTATACAATATTTAGAGTTTTTTCTTATAAAGCCAAGACTAGTTTCAAAAAAACAGTCAACTCCATTTTTTAGCTTTGGATTTGTGCCTGGAAAATCAGTGGGGCAGAGTAGAGTTGAGGATTAATTGGATGTTCCGATGCGAGTGCTAACCGAATAACCACTGCGGCGAAACAAATTAGAGCAACGAATCGCTTGTTTTCTGACCGATTCTATTCTCCTATCCTAGTCGGTTAACCTAACGGTTAATTCTCTAATACCTACATTTAAGGATTGTAATTTAACACACCAACATAAATCACTTTTATTGGACAGACCCGTGTAATAAGCAGTCGCATCACTAAATGCCTGTTTAGGAATGATAAATTACATCTGAAAAATTAATTGTAGATAATTCGTTTTCTCGCATATCAACAAATTAGAAGTAACTGTAGCTATTACTTACGTGTGTAGTATTGACGCATTGACAGAGAATGAATTATTTCCTTACGAGACAATCATGCAAGATAAGCATAAGATTAGTACCTATTCACATACCAAAATAACGATTTATATCGTTCAGTTTTACAATGCCCCACAACAATGACTTTACATCTAAATTAACCTTTCTTCATTTTATACTGGATACTTCGATGATAAGTACGTAGGATAGCAATATAGTCATCCGCATCGTCTACAAAGATATTATAGCCGTGAGAGGTCTAAATCTGTATTGTCTATGAAAAACCTAGTTTTAATTGCACATCTCATTGGATAATCATTTATGAAATCATTTATACTATTTCAATTTGAATCTGTACTAAAATTAACCAAAAGGTATGACCAAGAAGACTGCTTATTCTAAACATATGTGAGAAATAATACATATAATTATATGCAGATGTTTTTTGCGTCCATTTCTACGTGCAACTATATGGCAACTATTGGCGAGTTGCATGTCTAGGTTGATGGTGCATTTTAAAATGGATGGGAATATGTAGGTATAGAGAAAAGTGTACATGTTTAAGGATCTAATCATAAATAGTCATTCTGAAAAGTACATTACACCTTTGGAATGATTTTGATGATGCCGAAAAGTAGTGCGAGTTGATTTTGTACTTTGTTTTACTGTGACTTAAGAGTATACAGAGACAGAGGCTCAATGCTCCCTAATTATTTGATTGCTGGTAGAGTGTAATAATAAGTCTGCTCGGTGAGAGCGATTGCTTCGAATTACATGCTCACTGCCATTCAAGGAGTTACAGACAGAAGAAAACTGATTCTCATTCTTTACTCTTTACTAAATAAGTGAAGCTATGCACGAAGTTGGTAAAAGATGTTTAGCTCTCCTGTCTTCTGGACTAGAGTAGGAATCTAATGACTGACGAGACATATATTTCTATAGCTATCTCCTGATTGTGTGTGCCAAGTTAATGGAAGTAAGTACACTGATCTGAACTAAATTGCAGAATCATCCTAATTTTCTCGATCGCTTGAATCTGCATTCCGTGTGTTTCCATTTACTTTACTCCTGTCGAAGAATGTCTTGGTGGCACGTGGGGAATATTAGTTAATTATTATATTTTAAATGGACTAATGTAACTCAGGAGTTATGCCATCCATACATAATCCTAGCATATCATCATTTAAATTGGTTACAGACTATATTAATCTCATGTGCTACCTATTAGGTAATCTGATGTAAGATTTTATGAAGTTTAATATTCTTTGTTTCACAGCTGAATGCAACCTTGGTTTATTATTCGCCATCGTTTTCCACATCAATAACCTACAGCTACATTACACTACAAAATTACAACATTTATTTAATATTCTTTGTTTCACAGCTGAATGCAACCTTGGTTTATTATTCGCCATCGTTTTCCACATCAATAACCTACAGCTACATTACACTACAAAATTACAACCTTTATGGCTTCTGCCATCCCTCAGAAAGGGAAAGATTCTTGGAAATCCTACAGATAATTCAATATTAGAGTTAAAACGTATGCATTAATGTAATCTGACTAAGACTTGCGTTTTCTGGCAGAGATTCATCTTCTGCTCAGTTACCTAATGGACTGCTTGACATAACATAAACTAAGCAACATTGTAAGATAATATTATTATAATCCCAGAAAATGTACATGCAAGACATGTAAGAATGTACACATGGACAATATGATAATGCTATTTGGATTTGTACATACGTCATCACAATGAATTATCGTATAGAGTGAGATATTGTTAGATTGCAGCAAGGTAAGAGTCGTCAGGAACGACTCGAGATGTCGATGGTCATTGACTCATGTCATGACTATGATGTGATGTGGCCACTAGATTTTAAAGCTTGACCAACAATTATGATGACTGTGTGGCAGCACTTAAACGATAAGAGTTGTCGACTTCTGATTGGAGATGGGAATTGAACTTTAGGAATTGCCAAGAGTCATAATGACTCTGCCTTAGTAGATTCCCCCAAGTTCACTTGTCTCAAATCCAATTCAAATAATTTCATTAGGAAAACCACACCTTGCCGAGACATTGCATTACTCAAACTTTATCAATTATCAGTTGTCGTCATCTGATTTGGTCTGTCAGAGAGTCCGACTATGACTATCAACAATCTCGACTGACTCAGGAACCTTTGTAAGAGTTTCCGAGTTCGCCGCATGATTTTCTGCACAACAATTAGATATGAGATTACCCACCTTTACCAATAATGTAATCTTTTGGCTGCATGTACACACTTAGGTACGAAAATATTATTTTCCGCTATTCTTTGTTATGAACTTGATTTCTATTATGGCATAGGTATAGAATGAGTAGGTGCATGAAATTAATTATTTTATATGAATGCACATTAAATCTCTTTTATTTGGTAGTATAGCCACTGCTAATGCTACTTACGACTAGAGTCGAGACAATCATAATTGTATCTCTACTTGCAATTTCATTTTGAGCAAAGTTATACAGATAACATCTCTCTTCACTCTTCTAATCATTTTTCTGTAGCTTGTCTTGCTATAATAAAGTCTCAGATAACCTTAATGTGAAAATGTATATAGTTAACATTCTAAAAAGTCATTATCATATAGCTAATGGCTTTATTGGCCTATTACTCACATTTCTAAGTACATAACACGTTACAGTGTGTTTTTGGCTTTGCATTTAGGTACACATGTGAATATTAAACTAAACTACCTATTAGCAATAAAGAAATCCAATAATACCCCAAAAACCACATTTTTATACCTATTAAAGTGCAGCTAAAGATTATAGAATTGGTATAAGATGACTTGGGATTGGACACAGGAAAGATTTTCTGATTTATTTTGCCAAAAAGTTAGTTAAGGTAGTATTTGCAGGATTTATTCGTGCTACTTACTCACATACAGGACGCTCTCAAGGTGAATTAAACGACAAATATGAAAAGACTGTATTGTATAGGACGATAATTCAAAAATTCATATCTCCCCCAGAAATTGGCAATAGGAACTAATAATTAATTATAATTACATATCCACAATTATGCTGTGAAGGTGCTGTAGCCACTTCATTGCATTGTACTCAAAAAACTGGCAGATTAACAGCATTTCACATTACGGTGCGAAATGCGCAATTAGTTACTGTTGTGCCAAATCACAAAACACACTCATTAAGATTGCCATTGACTTTTAAAGTTTGCAATTGTCATTCTATGTCAGATAAATATGGACACATTGCCCTAAAAATTCCATGTGTGTGAATCTATTAATGCTTTTCAAGTGCCATACTTCATATTCATAGTCCGTTCCGTATTAGTGACTCATTTACCTTTCCTGTGCTACCGGGACTATCAAAAAAGTAACTCTTCAGCAGATGAGTCCCGTTGGAATGATGATGGGGTAGCGTTCGTGCAGAGTAGGTCAAGGGTTTCCCTTTTGAATCTGCGTCATTGAATATTCCTTATCACTAATCTGTATTGTTTTACCTGGATTGGATGGTGTAGAGAATTACTCTATTATTTCTAACCATGAAACATTTTCATTTATTCACTAAGTAGATCTTAGTTCAAAGCTGAAGAGCACTATGATTACTATTTACTATAACAAACAAAATGTGCTTCTACCGCTACATTAGCACATGCTGAGAGTTAATTTATAATATCGCCACTGTGATCACTAAACAAATATGAGATTACTAAATCTACGCCCACCTTCCATTGTCCATTACAATTTTCCAATTTGGAAGTTCCCTACCGACACCAAAGATAACATTTACTATAACATGCATTAATTTCAATAACTAAGCATCACCTACCACGCTTACGTTTAAAAATTCAACTGTAATATCATTATTACCACTGTATCACAATGCATTACCTGCAAATTCAACTGAGCTAGAAATTTGTGCGATGATTATTGTGCCTATGAATCTGAAAATTACAAATTTCACAAAATAAAATAAATAGTCTTAATTTTAAGGGTTAGCGTAGTGAGATTGATATATTGCATTTTTTACCGTAATATTACAATGTAGGTGCAAAAACTGTTTTTAATTGAGTTAATCGATTGTAAGCGAGATGATTGCAGAACTGTTGTGGTAAAATAAAATTTTAACAAATAACAACTCATAAAAGTACATTAAATAAGCCACTAATGTTCGAAGGACTTAATTATTACAACATCTGTAAAATCAACCTACTAATATTAAGAACTGCAATAGAGATGCAACATTATAAGTATGTCTGGCTATAATATGTACCCTTTTGTAAATTGAAGCATACTGGATCGGTATTGCATTGTGTAAAAAGCCAAAGAGGTATAAGACTGTATCCTTAGGCGGACTTTCAATAGTAGGGATGTTAAAGTGAGACAGAAAAGTGCATATTATTAGCCTACGGTATTCTTTATTACCTAGTTCCACTGGCTGCAGAATATAGTTGTTGTTCTGCTCAATGTCACTCAAAGTCTCTGTCATATAGTTATAGCTGACCAAGAAATGAAAAATTGCTCACACTGTTCCACTAGAGCAGATCATAAGAAGAAAGGGATCACCAAGCAGTAACCACATAATACAGTACAAAGGCAATTTAACCCGTACTTTGCAATATTCGCATTAGAATCGGCAATAAATCTAGATTTTCACTACAATAATAAAAATTAGCCTTAAAAAGAGTATCTTAGACATTTTAATATAAAGAGCTACTATTTTATGGCTTCTTCATATTTAGATAGAGTAGGTGAGTCCATATGTGGATATTAATGGGCAATAATATTTAAATATTAAAGATTCTATATCCTGAGGATATTATAACCATACTTAGTCTTATGTATGGGAATGTTTTATGGTAACAAAGAAAAAGATATTCTTTCGTTCGTAACATTACCAAAGAATGTAACGTATCGTCGGCCACAGACATTATTATTATAAATTACTACTAACATGACTAGGGACTGTAATGCCCTGACAAAACATAAAATCTGCAAGTACATACCTCAGATGAATCGGGGAAGGTACAACTTTGGGATCTATCTACAATAAAGAGTGTCAGATTCAATTCACGTTCCGGCAGTTGGTCAAGAAATTGAAATCATCATCTTGTCTTGAATATCATAATGTAACTTACAACTGCGCTGCCTCCTGTCAGAATCCTTTTCCTCCGGACATCTCCATGTCAAACAGAAGCACTCTATATGCCTATTAGATAGTCGGTGTGAAGAACAGAGAAAGGTTAAACCATGAATGATTAGCTTGAGAACATTACTTACAAATTGGTTTGTGTTCAACCTGTTGATGAACCTATTTATTGAGTATCTTTCCCAACTTGCATATAAACACATGCATGAAATACTTTCTTTCATTTGATTCACTTTCATTTGCTACTTAGCTTCTTGTTTTCTATCAAAGTCATAATACCCATTGTGCCTTGTCCATGTCATGGGAAGCAAGGGTTAATCCCCGATGATCAATTACACCAAAATTCATTGAGTCAGAGAAAACATGAGTCGCCAGATTAAGGACTTTGACTTCCAATTTGAACCAGTCAGAAAAATTATTACCCTTTATCTTTACACTCTACGACTAAGCTCAATTACCTACTATGAGTGCCTGCCTACTGTGTCTTATTTTCAAGAATATAAGAATTCTGAATTACTTCAAGTACAATGAAGCTAGTGTGTTGCATAATGATTCCGGTATGGATGCACTATATACCAATACATACATTATCAATCAGGATTCGACTGCAAGATCGCCTCAAATTATTTCATGGAGATTATAGTACAACTTGAAGACATTAAACTTTTAGACTCTGCTGTTGAAATGTAATAGGGTGATAATCGATTTTCATTGGAGGTTTAACTTAATAACTCAACACATGCGAATACTTTAACCGTGGTTGTAGGCCATAGTGAATAAATTGAGTTAGTACCTATGCACTTAGAGATTCTTAAATTAGAGTTCATATACAAAGAAAAACTCAAAAAAGTGCAAAGCGAGACTAGGTTTTTTGTAGCATTACTAAATAAAGTAGACCACCAAATGTTAAATAGATTTGCCACCCAAGTGTATGAGTATGAAAAAATCTCAGTTTAGACTCAAATTGGTTCATTAGAATTGTTAAGAATGTTTATCCTATATAGCATCCAGCATTTTTTGCGTAGAATTTAATTGCACTCCATCGCTACATATGCAAGTTGAAATATTGACCACCGACGATCAGGGTAAGTAGGTATGTGATTTAAGATTAATTGATGTCTGTTGTTGGGTCACTAATGGCTTCCCTTTATCATTTTGTGGTGGTTATAGAAGGAATGTTATAGAAATAATGTACTTATTCAGAATTCAGACGATATGATAGGGACGACAGTGGAACTAATTGTACCCTATTCAGCTGTCCTATTAAATCCATCACAGTTTAAAATTCCAATAAAAACGTAACAATTGAACTTATACTACTTAAATTATGTGTGTAGTATAATTGCCTTAACTCTAGCTTACTGATACTAATTAGTAATTCAGTAATATACGAATTAATCGTCAATGCAAAGATGTTGCTCATATGCATCCTTTATAAGTTTTAGTTCAAACTTAAATTTCGATTAAAAAGAATTCGAGAATTTGGAAGCTGTAGGAAGAGACACTTTTGACGATGAAAAGAAGATGAGAAAATGTAAGTGTAGTTGCACAGATATTACATTTGTTTACGTAACATAAATAATGTAAAGAGGATATTCGGATTTCAAAGTAATTTAGTGTCTGATGTCTACGTAGGTAGCGCATCCTGCCTTGTTACGCCTCATTACTGAGATTCATAAAAACAGAGACAAGGTACTTACTCCATTATATAATATAGTCATCCCAAATAAAGATAAAACTTGTGGGGCTCTCTGTAGTATAAACACTAATTTGTCCTTGCACATATTTAACAAGCTTATCTCTTAATTCGCTTTCCTGAAAGACGATTCTCTTGTATGTGAGAAGATTGTCGTGTGCAATAAATAATGTCCGCTAGAATCATTGTGTATCGTCACCATACCTTCGAATTTTCCGACCAAGCGTCTTCCACTTGTTTCGATTTAATTTTTTGTCTGTTTTGTTCTTTCTATTCCGTTTTTATCCCAATTCGCAAAGGAAAAGGTTGAAACGAATCAACTGCGTGTGTCCACTATTGTTTTCTTATTTTTTTCCTCTGAAGATACGCAAAGTAATTGCTAACTTAATACGTCCTGACACACATACAGAACTAAACTTGTGTGAATTAGCTACACTTGAGGTAAAATCATCTAAAAACTGTCGCTTTCACTATAAATACGCATTCCTCTCGATATATCTCTACAATGATAGAGAACGACATAATTTGTAAAAAAAACGAATGTAAAAATAGAATAGAATTTTAGAAAAAGCAGTATGTTGTTTTGACCGTGACACACCCGCATGTCGTATACATCTCTAAATAAGTGTGTCTCCTAAACGAAACACAAACTGAGCTCAGGAAATCTTGCTATTGTGTTCTCTTTTGAATAGGTAGATCATTACACAATTATGTATGACATGCTAATTGCCATTTAATATAGGACAGGAAAATGATTCGCGTATTTCTTTGTACGTTTTTGCAATTCCATTAGTGATTCTGATTTCAAAGATAATTGGGCTAATGATGCGGATTTAGTCACGAATTTATTGAGATAAAATGGATCTCCGTGCGTGATTATTAGTTTTGGAAGTGATTTCAATGAGAGCATACAGTTGGGTTTCCAAAATCGAGGTAGAAATATTTACAAAGCCAACAAACCGTAGTTTGTCATGATAAATGAAGGTAAATTGTCTGTTGATGTTTACCTGAGGAAATGCTAATGAATTTACATAACCGTGCCTGCTCCCCAATTAAATAAAGAACCGTATAGATAGTATTAATCATCTGAGCATAACATTATCCTACCTAACCTATGTTAAAGTGCATTCATTTTCAACGTAGTGAATGCAACAGTATTTCAGGATTAACCTTAGCATAATGCTGACTTAACTCTATCTACCGCTGAGTTGCATGCATTCCCCGAAAAGCAAATGAAGGGGAAACCAGATTAAAAGGAGATATTTTTCAGAAGTTAGAGGTTTTCATTTCTTATGTATCATTTCATGGCATTTGGCTTTTATCCCTCGCTCTTTGAGCATCTCTTGGCTATTTGAATTCTGACTTGTGCAGATTTGGCTACTTAAAATACCAAAGTATGTACACTCTGACTAACACTAGTTCATACTAGATATGCTCTGCCTTCAATAATGGCTTACCGTAGTAGTGGATGATGGTTGGAGTGATTTAAGGAAAAATAAGGAAAGGAATGTGTTCTTTACTGGTTTTGGTTGCATTGCATGAGCTGTGTCATTATTTCACTCTAATCCTAAGTCACTTTACTTTTACTTACTGTTTGCTTCCCTTGCAATTTCCAATCCATTACATCATAATGTAAATCCACACAACTGTACTTGAGATTTCTTACAAAATATCCTTTACTTCATTTTGTTAGTAGGCTGCTACAGTTAGACTCACTTAAATCAGCAATACACAATATACAAAACAGTACAGACCAATGTGAATTTATAATCTACCATCTCATTATGACTAGTAATCATAATATTTCTTGAATTTTTATTGCAATAATATCTCAAAGGTACTTATACAGTAGTAAATTCATAAGAATTTGAAGATCTTAAGGTTCATTCTATAAATATTTGCCTCCTTAACACACGATTCACATGACAGGATGCAATTTCCATTTTTTGGTATTACTTATCGTTAGTTAAATGGCTGATTGCATTGTTAGTGGAATCAGCCGAGTCACAATTGGAATTGCATCCTCAAACAAATAGAAACAATCCAGAGAAGCAGGTGTGATATATTGTTGACTCGAATTTGTATGTAAATCTAAAGTTGTTGATGAGTTGCGTGCATTAGTAAATTGTTCAAACTGTAGACAAATGCATTGCATAATAGAATTTCTGTTGTGCTCGCTGCAATGCTTAGTTTATATGTATAGTTCTCGTAGTATTTATGTAGAGCTCGAGTTTTCTGCATCCACATCTGTATACTATTTACACAGGTACAGTTGGTTGTCAGTAGGCAGACGTCTTCAAACTAAATGTTGTAAATACCAGACGAGGAAGGAAGAAACGGAAAAACGAAAACAGAATAAAAGGTCAAGAGACTCAGACTTTAAATTCATACTATTGTAAGCTACACATATAAGTACAGAAGACTATTACATAAAACTCACTGATTGTGTTGACTCATCCGTTTAGAATGCATTGCAGTGCGTAATAAAGATGCGATAGAGGTGTAGGTGTGTAATCTGTACGAAGGGAATCTTTCAATAGTCATTGTCTCGGATAAAAATCCTAAATTCAATTACTACTTTTACGCATTCCTCAGCTTTACTTTGTACTATCTCTTCTATTAAACTTTTATTGTGCAAGTGCATGATGGATAAAGAACATTGTAGAGTAAACATTCTGAATGTACTGATAAAAAGTGCAAAAAAGAAAGTATAAATCTTTTTGCTCTGTTAAAGAGTTCATCTCAAACTACCGTTATCCAATTCTAATCTTCAACTTCCATTTTATTAAATAAGTAATAACTTAATTTTTCTCACCTTTCTGACGCTAATCTCTCAGAGGAGGGTTCTCTCACTTTTTTACGCAGATTGAATACGTGTGCGAGAAAATGGAATTAATTGCATCTCCTCCTGTTACGATGAACACAGTAACACCTCCAATTTACCAGTAGCAAATCTCTTTAATAAATCTTCCATAAGAACCAACTATTTAAGATGATGCACTACCTCTTCTTTCCTTGATAAACGTAATACTACACGCAATATTAACGTTTTCATATTCAATTACAATTTTTATACAAAATGTCAGTGTAAATTTCACTAAATAATGTAACAATCTCAATACAAAACTAACTCCGGTACTCCGGTAAATGCTATTACGTCTTCCTCCAGTCAGTAATTAATTATCATAGTATCATTAATTAATTTATTGATTACTCACCGAACACTTTACATTTGGTAGTTTTATCTTGTATCTCACATCGCTCCAAAATGCTACAACAATGGTTTTCACCGAAATCGCAGCATCATGGCCATGACTGTACTTAACTACAGAATGAATGACTGAGTGGTCATATATTGATTTACTATACATACAGTTGAAAGCCAAAGTCTAAGGACACATTTATCGTGTCATTATTTTGACCAAGCTAAAATAAATGGCTGTGTTATCCATCATCTGACTAAGTAAGCGATTACAGAATTAAATGAGACCATTGAATTGTTTTTACTAATTGTTTACTTACGCATAACCTTCAATGAAGGAAATTGTTTTGAATGAAATTATTAATAGAACTACCATTTTGAAACCTGGAATTGGGGTTTAATTTTTTGGAGTGTCAGCTGCCAGTTGCCACATGAAGTCATTTTCTTTGACCACTCTAAACAGAATGTATCTTCATACCGGACTAAATTAGACATAGATGAGCAGTTGATTAATTGTCACTTTTTGAATGCATATAATCCATTTAAAGTTATTTAATTGTGAATCTAAGCAATTATAAATCCATGAAGTGAGGTTACATGAAAAATAAGATGATGACTCGAGATGTGATGACAATGTGTTGGATGTAGAATGATTAAATGTGATAATGTGAGATAAGGACAATGAAAAGGAGCTGAAGGGTTAAAAAACCTTTGGAGAAGTGGACGTGAGAACATCACGGAATTGTTTGGTTTTTTGGATTCACTCCACTCTCACCTTCATTCTCTCGATAGCCTGTGTTTCGATCTACTACGAACATCTTCATATGTGTCTTAACATATCATGCAATGCTCTGAATGAAGACCGTAATGTGTGCAGTAGTAAATAATACAAGAACGTGGCATAAAATAAAACACCGGAAGAAAAAGTGTATCTTAATTTTTCATCCCGCTGACAGGTTTCATCACATGGCAGTACATTCTACAGTTGTTTGTCAAAGTACGGAGTGTTCATTTGCGACTTCCAAGTGCGTCTGTTCCCGTAAACGAAACACAAAACAAGAAACCTCAACTGGACGTGAAAAAACAGAAAATATTTTGCCTTTTTTCTCCTACTAGTTTAATGAAAATAATAACTCAGTAGAAATGGGTGCTTTCAACATTATCCGTACTACAGGAGCTATCTACGTAGAGGTACTTGCAATTCACACAGATATCATAAAGCATTTCGTGATTTATTATTTTGTCAACGTTGGGAACAACTTTATTGATAGTGGAGGAGAAGTCGACACTTGCACGACTCTATTTGTTACACCTGTATCTGTATCAATGGAAAAGTCCTGCAAGTAAGAGATACATGCATTACATGTGTCTGAACACCTTTTTACGGAAGTAAGTTGAAGATGAACTGCGTACATGAAGGGAAAGTATCCATTTTTATTCACAACACAAAGAGATTACATTAGATACACACAATAGAAACTCGTACAACAGCAAAACATTAACAAAATCTGACATTGGTACTACTTTTCACTTTAGAAATACTGATCTCTTGAGGTTTACCCTCTCTTCCACCTATGACTTACAGTTACTGCCATACACGCTACAGATTTATACACACACGCTTTATTTGCTTATTATATTACCTCAATGGTCTACATTTATCTTCCATGCATTAGTTTTTCTTTTCTCAGCCATCCTTATCTCAATCTTTTCTCAATTCATAATCTTAAAGTATTCAAGATTTCTTAAGAATTTGCTCGGACATCTTCCACAATATTATCATGAGGAATAAGAGGTTATCTGTATAACTTATTCCCCTTTAATTAAGTACCTTCATAAATACATATGGGCACCAAGTTTGTAAATCTGCTTAGTTCATAAATACGAATAGTACCAAAAAGTGTCATTAAACATTAAAATGAGACATTTCACTTGTCGAATGATTCCCTGAGAATGAATTTGAAGATTGAGTTGCCACTATCAGACAGAAAGAACACATTACATTACATCATTTTGTTCACAGAATCGCATAAACCTAAAGATTGTACAAATGACATTTTTGATAGTAAAAAATCTTGCTGGGAAAAATCTACCTTTCAATTCTCAAGTTATTATTCCTCTTTGGTTATACTCAGTATCATATTTAAATAAAACAACAATATTATGCATTTAGCATAAGGACACATGAGAGAGAGAGCAAGACGAAACTGTCTATATAACGAGTGTCAGAGATAATAACAATGTGGCTTAACCTACAGATAATTTTAACAAAAACGAAATTGTAATGAAAAACAAGATATTGGGATACAAAGCACTTTCAAATGTAGAAACATACTCCACTCATTTCCATGTCCATTGTGTAAGTACAATAAACGACCGTGTTTAAAATTACATTACAAGTGACCCCACCCTTTTAACGATTAGCAACCTATAAAACTACAAAATCCTATCCAAATCCAACCAACACGTAACACCAACAACTCAGACGCTTAATTTTACCTCTATGCTAATAGTTCTCTTTTGATTTCACTATTACAGCACACCCATACATAACAGAATCAGCACTTGCGTTTTTACAATTGGACCGTTTGTAGGCTGTTTCTGATTAATTGCAGGTACCTATACAGTGCTAAGTAATGTAGCCACAAAAATTTGTCTCCTTTCCCTTAGTCTCTAGTCTCTACATCTACGTTTTGTGTGTACCGACTTCCTACTAAATCGTATCATGGTAAACGTATGTAAAAAATTCTTATCAAATCACAAATGTAGCTTTGTTAAGCATATTAATTAACTTAGTGCATAACGCGCATAGGTAAACTACATTTTATAGATAATAATTTAAGTTCAACTCATTTTAGTTACACATTCAATAAATATCTACTAACAACTGTGCTAAATATTCTGAAGCGGTATAGAGTACTTTTTACTCATCAGCATTAGATATTTAGCATTTAAAGTACTCCCTGTGTACTATAACTGTATTTGTACGTTTTTGCTTCCTACGCTACTATTTACTGCATTATGATTTACAAACTACATAAACTATTCACCACGACCCATCATCAAGTCCATAATATTTTTAAATAACAACAAATGTCAAATATCCATACTCTACATGCTACGCATGAATTGGTACTCTTCAATAGCGTTTTCACACACAGAAGTATGCTTAACTATGGCAAAAGGCTACAATTTGGTTAAAAACATGTCGGTAACAAATATAAATTCAATACTCAAAGTCATCCGTAAAATAAGGTGGGTATTTGGCTTCTCACGTCCTTCCGTTTACGTCAAACGTAACAATAAAAGTCCTTTTGTCAATGTAAATATATAAATAGTCTTTACGTACATGATAATAAGATTATAATAACATCCTGGTACTACAGTAGAAATATTACTAAACATTTCAATACCTACAAGTAGTTACATAATGTGTGAGGAGTACACAAATAAAATTGCAAACATATGGAAGGTGCTATTTATAAATGAGATTCGTACTGTACTCTACACACTTTAACATAAATAACAGTATTTTCCTAGATAATTGTTAGCTAAGATTAGATTAGTAGGACTACCAATGTGAAAATCGGTAGTAGGGTTGAGGTCCATGCTGTTGGAAGGGCGCATGTTTGGCTTGATGATATTTCTTGGCCTCGGACCTCTTGAGAGCGAACCAGAGAGTGGCCGTGGCCGAGATGACCAAGACAACTCCCAGGATGACCAATGCTAAAATGACAGTTCCGGGTGAGACACAAACATTATTCCCAGACAAGGCAGAGCTGGCCTGAAGAAGCGGAACTTGATTGTTGTTGCTGAAGATGGATTGGGCATTGTGACCACTTGCGCTGCTACTCCCGAAGTTTGTGTCACTGAACTGACGACTGCTTGCAGATTCACCAGCAGTGGACGAGTAGGAGCCCCCGTTGCCCGCCGGTGATTGATGTCTTTCGTAATGATGACCACCTGCCACCAAACCATTCAAATCACTTTACAATTCAGTCCTGTTACAAACAATCTATTTCACAAAAGAATAGAAACGTTAGAGAGTCTGGAAAAGAAGGCGACCTACACCTAAACTAAACCAAAGTAATCAAGCCTGTAACTATTTAACTCGCAAATAAATCTTTCTTTTCACATCACATTCCACTATTTCCCTACTAAATAGTAGATGTGATTGCTAAGCACTTTTCTATTCATAACAATCCTCTTTTCTTCTCACTCCCGGTTCAATTGTAATACACACTACTTCACTAATCATATAGGTAAATACATACTCCTACAAGGAAACTACACTATCTATATCTATTGTAGTACCTAACACTTACATGTTACAGATTATTAGCTGTACAAGTTCTATTTAACTCTCTACAAGATCTGTGACTCATTTATTGCACACCTACCTACATTACTAATACAGTATTTTAGCTCTTTACACATCTTAAAACTGTTTCGGTTATCATGCAATTACCATCTATCTATTTACTATGGCCATATCACAATCAAATACACACATGTCAATGTGCTTTTCCAGCAGACATTAAGCTAAGCTAAGCATCAAGAATAACTAACTAACCGTTTCTTTCTATCTACAAAATGTTTTTGAAATAACTAATGTTTGAACGATTAGATCGAATTGTACAGCTATAGAATAGATTGTATTTGATTTATGCTCATGTCCTATAGGCTAAGGTATTTAAGTGATAGGACATACATCCCACATTCCCATATATGCAAAGGACAAATCACTAATTTTCATTTCTACCGATCTCATCTGAGAATAAATTATATATAGGTATGCGTAGGTATGCAGTATGCAAATAGTGACAATGACATCAATTTGGTATCACTATGTTAGTGCAATGCAAACTACAAATATCAACTATACCAATTACATATTAAAATTCCCACAAGCAACTACATAGTATTATAGGTGAATGACTATATTATTATTTGGGGTAATTTAGTCTTGGTTTCTATTTTAACAATTAGGTTTTGCTAACTCAGTTCCAAATACCTAAAAAGTTGTGATGCATTAAATGTTCAATACTTTATTACACAGATAAATTGTAATACACGGTAGGATACAAAGATGCAATTTCTAATCAGCCACTATGTACTAGAAATTCAAAGTAATTGCTATCAAGATAATCATTCTATAATCAATGAATTCTAATTAATAAAATCATCATGAACAAAGCCGGTAATGACACTATTTTCTCTTTATCGCAATACAGGAATTGCAAATGTCAATAATGCAATTGCTTAGCAGGAAAGGTCAGTGTCATAAATATGCGTATCTTTTGTTTGCATATGTACAAATGTAAAGATGTAGTAGTGCATGACAATGAATTTGACAATTGGGTACTAACTGCATATGCAAATATACAGAAGATTATCAGATTTGATTGACCATTAGAGAGTAGGAAGGAAAGGCGGAAGGATGGGGCATTGGGTACTACGGAGTCAGTGCAAATCTCTGTTTTAGTTAGATTATGAAGGTAACTATAGCATGGAAAATGAGGAGACAAGGTGCCCAGCATGTGTTTACGTTGAATATAGAATTTCAGGTGACACAGCACTAGTTATCTTATCGTGTCGTCTGTCTGTTTAGAGAGTGTACGTCACAATTTAGTATCATGGTCATACACAGTGTAGATAGTACTCACAACAATTCTGAGTAAGTATGGCAGAGGATATAAATTTGCATGTTGGATGGCATCGTTCTGTTTTCGTGCTCGACTACCTCAACTCTCACACCCTTTTTACCTTAGAAAACTATCAACTTTGACTTGAACGTTTCATAATAAATGGAAAGGGAAAAAATGTTTCTTTAGGTAAGTTACTAGTGTTCCTGATAAAAGAGACGTTTTCATACTGTTTTCCATGGGATAACAAAACAAGACTAAATAAAGACGACTGGGGTTGGAAGAAAGAAGCAGTGGAAAGGGCAATGATCTTCCTCTTAAATCTTTTCAACTAGTTTGCTAGTTTATAATTGTCAGTCCCCCCTTGATTTTCTAACAAACGGATTGTTCAGTTGTTTGTGATATGAATGAGCATTCCGGTTAAATCAGATCGCTCTCACCTTCGCTTACCATTTTCTGTAGACTCACCAACAAAAAATTGCCCTTCCCTTCCTACGGTACTTTTATATTCATTCACACTCATATATACCAATTAGACTTACAGCAAATTTACATAGACCAAGCAAAATCCACACGCAAATAAATCTTTCTTCTACATACATACATAATAAATATCCCAAGACACAATAGCTACCTACCTACTGCTTTCCTTCTCATTTACTTATTTTCAGATGTTCACGTACTTGTTGAGACTGCGTCGTTTACAGGTGTACGCAACAACGTAAATATATTTGGAGGTGAAATGTCAGTTTACTCAGTACAGAACGGAGCTAATGAAAGCTCGTGAACAATCTAATGGACATTTACAATGCGTTCACACATGACACGCAGATTAGAAAATCATTGTTTAGACACCCAAGTGCTTTCGTCTCCTATCTACTCTCTGTTCATTCAAACGAAAGCAGGAAAACAAAATAATTGTCAAAAGACAAAAAACATCCTTGTCATCAAAAGCAATTTTAGACACAAACTCCCCCACTCTATTTCACTTTGTCTGGGCAAATTATTTTAGTCGTGGATTGAAGGATGCACATATGCAAGAGGGTGAGGGACCTAAAAGTTTTGGGTATTTACGATATAAAGCCTATTATGAATTTAATGTATTCACGATTAAGGTCCCAAGTAATGCTTAGCAGATAGTGAGAGAGTATGTTCGAGCAATTATTTAATCCACATACAGGCCATCATATTTTCATATCATCTACAACCTACTCTTTAATACAAAATAATATCTACGTCAACCTTAATAACGGCAGGGTTCGGACCTATAAAGACATTCTATTTGGGTCCAAAAATATCTTTTTCTTTGGCTGAACGGCTCAAGTCTTGTTTCATCTATTATTACTATAGAACAACTGAACGCGCAACGAAGAAATTATGTCTACCATATAATGTAATGTCCATAAATCCTAAATAATGTTTTAGCATATTCACCCACTCATTTTAATTTAACATTTAAAAAGTGCGTTTTAGCACTAGCAAAATAAGGTGTAACTAGTAACAGTGCAGTTTTTCCACAAGAGCTTGCAAATTCTTCAACAGCTAAAATAAGATTTTGTACATTTGATCTTGTGTTGACCGAATTGTTAAACTAACAGCTATGAACTTAGTTTAAGAATTTGCCCATTCGCTTGTGAAAAACTGCACTTTTGCTGAAATTGTGAAGTGGATGATGTACCTTGTGTTATCACCAAAATGTAAAATAGAAGAATATCTTTCTAAGGGTAAAAGGCAAAGAGTCAGGATGATGATATGAAATGTTTAGAAGCAGTTTAGAGACTAAATCCGATCAGGTACAATAATCTAACGCTACATTTTGCACAGTATTGTAATTTCTCCCACCGAAGTCAAGTCAAATGCGGATGCATCACACGTAACCGTTGCTTTCTATTAATAATATTGCAGGACAGAGATGTAATGGGAAGAAAAGAGGAAAATCAAATAGCCTACCCAAGTTCGCATGACATAACATGAATGTAAAGCTGTCTGTGGGTGTGAAGAAAGTTTATGGACACCACACAAGTTTTCATTCATCTATTCTTCCGAGGTGTTAAGTTATTGTTGCAGTTCAGAGTAATCTCACTCTTTTAACTGCACTACACTCAGATTACAGTTACTGAATTGCTTTCAAAATGCATAATATTCGGAAATTCATTTTTCAGAAACTTTGCATTGTGCTGCATCGCATTGTTTACACTTCATGTGCATCGGACTTTCTTGGGTACATTGCTAGATGAATCCTATAATTACATCAATATTAAGCATTTCCTTATTCTCACAGGTTTCCTGTACAGTGCACAGGTACTTGTACTAATACCTACTCAGACTTATGAACTGAACACTACTGTTGTACTTTGAAATTAAAATATTGGATCGCTGGATCCTTAACTGCATTCACATCAGAAGTGCATTGTTCTGAAAATAAAATTGCATGAGAATTCGTCTATATATATTCCTTTTGGTTGGAATAGCGCAGTACCATAATCATATTGGGTAGTACTACGAACATAGTAACAGAAACACAGTTTATAAAGTTTTGTACAGCTATCACTAAACTACCATTAAAACGTTCTGCTCAACTACTGCTGCTCTTCTAAGTTCAATACTGTTGGCAGTCGTGACCATAGACCATCAATGTCAACACGGGATAGTAATGTTAGGATATGCAATAGGAATTGATCAATACGACTCTATGTATTATTGGACTAAAATGAGTAAAATCTTTCCCTTATTAGTTGTTCGTTCAGGCATATTAATTAGCGTTACTAATATCATGGCCCAATTCGGATACAAATCCATCATTGTAGACAGTTTAATTTATATTAAGTAGATGAATAAAAATTGTTATCATGAAAAAAATGTCAAACTGCAAGCAAACGAATGATAATAAATACTTCGGGATTACTTGATTGTGGTTTGCATAATCTTTAAAATCAAAAGATATGGCAAGGTAATAGGCAAATGATATTCCCTCAAGGAAAGTATTAAATTGCAATAAACATTTTCTTGTAGCATAATTTCAGAAGTTGTAACAGAATTACCCTGGAACTTTCTGCATTAAATACTTAAAGTATAATTCAGTTTAGAATCAATGTCATTAGCGTTGGATAGTGATTATTTCACTAACAATACATCAGAAGGATTGAATGCAAATATTTGAAGCTTACCAATATCTTCTAGGTCTGGTGCTGTTACTTCAACAGAATTGAAAATATCAGCACTGTCAATGAGAACATCGGCAATGCGCCCATATTTCTCTCTCCAAGTCCCGAAATGGTTCATTCCACTATCACAAGGCTCACTTGGGCAGAGTCCTTGGCAATATGCTACTGAACATTTTACATGAAGATGTTCTCGTTCTGGAAATTTGAATGCTGGAAATGACGAAAAGTGTAGAGTTATTAATCTGTTCCGAGACTCTATTGGCAGTCTTCGGCGGCGGAAATTCGGAACGAGTGCTTTATCCACAGAACATCCAGCAGAATCCAGAATTTGTTGAGCTCTGTAGCCATCATTAGTAGTTCGAGAACCGTCATGTGCTGTGCAGTTGACTATTCTGGCATCGTATCCTCCTAAAATATCAAAGAGTTAAGCCCGAATTAAAAACACTCATGATTTTTAGGACTACATATTTACAGGACTTATTACAGGATAGGATGTTTTCGTCAAAAACACGCAGAAAAGATAAATTAAAATGATTGCATTTAGTTATAAAACCAATGTAGTACTGTATTAGTCTTGTTATGTAAATCATTTATAAATTGGCATCTTTTTGGCATGTATTACAAATCAAAACTAAGTATATCGAATATTAAAAGTGGTCATCATAATACAAATAAAGTTCAAACTGCCAAAACAAAGTGTAGATGCGTAATTATTGTAAAAATTTATAACAATGTAGGCCCACAGATTTGAGTTGGTAAATATTGAGCAAAAGCCTTATGTATTCATATCTGATATTTTTATGGTAAAGAGTTCATAAATAAATTCATAAACTAGTTTTGCCATAACCGATTTGTATACAGAAATAAAATGTACAAGTAAACTATCAGAAATGCTCTCCGTATATTTTCAGAATGTTACGGAGCATTAGCATTAATTACAAATACTCAAGGTTAAAATATAAATTGAGGTTCTCACTCATGACTTTTGTAGAAATAACAAGTGTGACATCTTCTCCAACGTTAATTGGCGACACTCTCTTCGATTTCGGAGATGGATCTTTACCAGCTAAAATTTCCATCCAGGCTTCTCCAATCTTGGATGAGATTTTGGGAGAACCTTTAGGCAATTCTTTCGGCATTCCAAGTCGGCGACCTTTTCTAGAATTAGGCTGATCTGCTTCATCAACCCTATTTTTGTACATAAATCAATTTTGTCAATGACATAATTAAGAATAAAAAAATTATTTTCAAGTATAAGTATAGTATAGTAATAAGAAAAGGCTTGATTTGGAACGGGATACTTACGACTGAGAAACTTCTTCCAGGTAAGTTTGTTTTGTTTCGACACAGTTAACAGTGACTTTCTCATCAATTATTTGCTGTAGGTAAGAAGAATACTGAATGTACAAGGAAACTTCATGCCGTAAATCGTTGTCCAGATCCTGAAACAGAGATAAATAAGTAGAGACAATTAGTTTCTCTCTTCACTTCACCTTTTTCTGATGTATTTTTTCTCACACTATTACATTAGTGGGCATATCTTTAAAGGTTATCTTCATTTAGGACTTGGGATAATTAATTTTCCAATTATTCTAAGCGGACAAATTTAACAATGCCATAATTCCCGAGATTTTTCGATACTGTTATCATTCAAAATATTATACATTAAATCTAAGACAAGAGCAGTAGGTGATTGTGTTAAAGTCTGTGATAAATAGTGTCAGTAAATTACATTTCGTTTCACAAAGAAACTAGAATAAGTCTATAAATTACTCGGGCAAATCTTGTCTGCAAACAAGTGATACAAATCGAAACGGCTTTTACCACGCAGAAAAATTTCACACAACACGACTACGTTAGTGAACTGTCTCGTCAATCAACTTACTGATTCCATACAGCAATAGCGCTTGCCATAATTGCGTTACTTGCACATACAGCTTAACTAAGATTCTTATTACAATGAGAATGGCACAAAATACATAAATCATGTCAGTGACATATATTTGTCAGGATAACAAAATTTTATCGCAAATAATAGCAATATTCTAACTACGTGCCCACCATGCCCCTAATGTAACAGTAATTAATGCTTTTTCGATTATATTCGTATAATATTTATAATAATTGCTTAGTACATTGTGTCTAACTATTATTAATAAGCAATTGAACACCACATTGAATTGTCTCTGTACACGTTATAGTGTATTACATTATCATCTACATATTATCTGTATACTATCATCTACAACGATTTAAGATGTTAAAAAGTTACAATTATAATATGATAACACATTTAAATTGGTATTTACATCATTAACTGCTGTCATTTGAACACCACAGTTTCCAAGTGGTAAAAAGAAAGTAACATTTTCCGCCGGGTCATTTGCAGATGTAATTCCGCATTCATTCTCGTCTGAATATCCAAATGCATAAAGTCTTCCTTTGAACGGTTCTACGAACTGTCCAAGAATTGTCATCTGCGTATCGTCACAATAAGCAGAGATAGCTGAAATGAGAAAATAAAATGTGTTAAGTACAATCTTTGAGAATTTACATTTTAGCCGTCTCGGGCAAAATTACAATTTATTCACAACAATGACACTGAAAACAGAATTGCTATCGATATGTTATTCTTAAGAATCTCTGAGTTTGTAGCATTGTCTGAAAGCACATGTGTGTATTGTTTTATCTGTTAATCTGACCAACAATTAACTTTGTAAGAAACATAGTATATATAGTGACTTATAGGAAGCGAATATTCATTTTATTACGTGAATCTGCAAATGCCATGAAAAACAACTGCCTACTTTCGTTCAAAGGATAGTTTCCCCATTTAATAACAGGAATCTGGTCGTTAAACGTGTATAAACAGAGGATTTTACAACAATTAAACCCGTTCTTTAATTTAGCCAGTTATCCGCTCGTGAAATGAAGAAAACCTTATCTACTTCTGAGATCTAATAAGACTGTGTTAGGAAAGCCGTCTTCTTGGCAGCTTGCTTTTCATTGATTGCCACTTTAGTTTACTATTCTAGTTTCTTTAATTACTGCATACAATGAATAGGTATTAGTACTCTATAGTAATACTACTGCAGATATTTATACATAGATAAATGTAGTATACACTAGTAGTATACACATTATATTTAGTAGGGTTTAATAAGGAAAAACTGATTATAAATTTTACTATTAAGGAAATGAAACAGCAATTTACTATAATAGTAGCACCAGGCTGAATGTGGAGTATTATACAAAATTAATATAGCAAACAAGACAGAGCCTGATAGAAAACGGCCGTAGCAGTACAAATCATAATTAGGAAATAGCTTTATAAAACGCAAAGATGAAGAGGAGTTCGGATAAAAGATTATTCCTAAAATTATAGTTGATGAGCCTACAGATAATGATATACGATGTATTTATGGCATTTTTACAGTACAACTTGTTCTAAACAAGAATGAATGGGCAGATACACACAAAGTATACACATAAACATCGGAGCAAAAACTGCAAAGTAGTTTTGTTGCATGTTTACAATTAGTAGTTGAGGTATTTGAGTCCCATTCTGCCTGTCAGTCTGTTATCTGTTATGATTATTTGTCTATTTGTTGGTTAGTTAGTTCTGTGTAGTTTATTATTTCACGTTACTCTGTTTTATGTTTGTTTCATCTGCCTTACATGAGAATCTGTTGCCGTTGATGTGTACAGTCTTGGATTGAGAAGTTGTCTGAGCATTTTTATTGGCGTTTGTGCTGTGATGATTGGCAGGAGTGGAAGCAGATGAGAGTTCTCGAAACTCTGAATTGTTTTCTGAAGAATTGAGAACCTCCGCTTCTGGCAACGAAACTGTTGGACTGGGGCTCTTTTCTTCTGCTGAACTTGGACTTTTGCTGCTACTGCTTCGAGAATAATTAGCTGGCAAATGAGATGCGGAAGCCAACTGTACTTTCGTGGTCACCGTGCTAATTATCACCACACCGATGTACACCTGCAGACACAATTCAAAAAATCATTTATAGCACTCTGTGATATTTTGTTCACAATAATGTCAATTCAAGTTATACTCATTAATGTTGTATCATTTGCCTACAGATACTAATAACAATTAGAACAATCTTCAAACTGACAATATACCAGTGCTACTTCGTATAATTTGACATTTCTTATACAGATCTGTAACAAAAGGTGAATTGCACACCAAGTATGGCACCCATTCGTCCTATCTATGTATCTAAGACCTCAGAGGTGCAGTTTACTCCTGCTATCTGCAATTTCATACTCCGCTTCTCAAAAACAGTAAGTAGGAGTGATTGATAAAATTACATTTAAAGATAGGCACAAACAGTAAATACTATCGCTAAATTACTTAAATTAGCGTAACGAATCCCATTGGTTATGCAATGCTAATAGGAATGTAATTCTATTTTGATTACATTGGCCGTGTCCGTTACAATTACATTGAACGTAACAAAATGCAGCTACTTGATTGAACCACAGACCTCAATAATTTGCATCTCAGCATTTTTTTCTGTACCTACGAGGAGGTAGCAAATTCGTTAAGGTCGGCTCTAATTAATTCTTGGATTTTAATTTCTTCCGACTGAAAGAATCCTGGTTTCGAATTCGTATGGTGCATATCTACCTAACAAACTACGCATAATATACGCGTGTAAATTCATATAACGTATTTCATGAGATCTATTAGAAAGGAAGGATGTATTTGGCTTTTAAGCAAATGTATCTTTAGGTTTAATCAGCAGTTCATCATCAATTTTGTACTTAAGGTATGCAGTAATTGGTATGTGAATTCGATTCCCGTAACACAAAAATTGCATTTGCAGTAATACTGTAAGCATTCTTAACATTTGCATACAGTATGCCTATCGTTCTATGACAATCGCTAAGTCGTGTATTAGAATACATTAGCTACGTGCCTAATTACAATGTTCAGTCTTATTGAGAGTTCGTAAACGCTTAAGCATCTTAAACTGTACAGACACACCAAAAATTCGCATATTATAAACTACACCATATACAAATAGTATTTGTTATTGTGGCAATACATTGGTATAGTTCTTCAGGGTGAAAATGCAAATGTTAAGTTCACCAACATCATCTCGTGCTCTTTCTTGCATTATCTATTCAGAATCCGTTTTTCATTTGCATAAGACTAACAAGCTAATAATTCTTGAGTGCAATCTATATGTCGTCGAGCAGAGATTAGGCAATCAATTGCAAATTATTTGCAATTACATGGATCTTCTTTATTCTCTATCTCTGCACTAAAGTAACTTTTAGTCAGTACATTTTGAATCACTAGAAATCAAAAGAATTGCAGTCTGCACGCAAACATTTCAAAAAAAAACTAATTCCATATCATATTGTAATCTATCCACTGGATCTGTCGTGCTGTCTACACTTACATGCACTTATTATAGCAAAAGTAAATACATAATCTTGGTCAATAGACATGTAATGCATCTTTTCAAGATTTCAAGAAAGTTTTACCGAAAGGCTAATGACTGAAAATCGTTTATATTCCATTTCCACATACACTCGTGCAGTTCACGAAAAGAAGATACATAATTTATGTAGAGAAAATAAAGTTTTCCAACCTTTGCAAGGAGTTGAAGGATGGTGACGGTAACCTCGCTCCTTTGCCTTTTGCTGCATATCTTCATACTGCTTTTCTTGATTCAGACACCAATTGATTTCAGAAGAATCTTCGTTTTGTCTCCTCCAAGAAACAAAACAGACTTCTGTCTAAGTCCAGTCTTGAACAGTGCGTGCTCAACCTCTGTCACGTACGATGAATACCAAACAAGAAAATCCGTTTTCACGTTCAATCTTCCTGAGATAACATCGAGACAATTTGCGAATCCTACTGGTCACAGACGTCACAGAGGTTCAACATCCACAGAATTATCGATGCAGGAAGACTCAAGAAACACACAAGATGCTGTCTATGCCCAATTAGGATTCCAAGGACCGTTGAAAACTATCCTTTGTCTCCTCACTTCAATCTGAAAATCCAAACAAAGAAAGTACTGATTATAAAAACATCCGCGTAATTCATGTATTAAACGACAATGATATTTGTCACACTTTTTCTTCCAATTGTATTAATAATATTATTGTAGATCAAAACTCCGAAAGGAATGCCAAATCAGCTCAAGAAAATGTGCAAGAGTACATATACTTATTAATTTAATTGTAAAAAGCTTAAGAAGTGGTATTTAAAGCACATTATCTGTTACAAAACCCTATTTAGGGTGTTTAGTTTAAGTTTAAACTGCAATTATTGCACGAAATTGAATATCTAGGCTAAATGCTCCAAGAGGGTAAACGAAAACAAGCATGACTAAATGACATGAAAGACAATATTCCTGATAATAAAAATAGTCTCACCATTATTTCGTGTAACTCTAAGTACAATCGGTCAAGTTGTTTGAACATTGAGGCAATAATCAAGTAAAACTATTAACGTACATGAATGCTTGAAATATCTACAAACGGTAACATTGCACTAATGTACTTAATAGGGTTTTATCATGTAAAAACGATCTTGGTACTAAATGAAATGGAACGAAGCGTAGTCTGGTATCGTATTTGGTTCTCGTGGGGAAGCAATGTTAAATGTAAATTATGCAAGACAGCATTTTGTCGCTTGAAGACAAGCCTTAGTCTAGGGAGTGATGGCCGCTGAGATTTTTTAAGTCATTGCATCGCAACAATTGTTTTGGTTCCCATGTACGGTTTTCTGCTGTCCAATATCATATCACATCATAAATTGCATTGCAAACCAATGCATGAAAAGTATGTGAAAATTACCAAGCGCCAGACCATGAGCGGTAGCACTCTTTCCAATTGTATTATTCTTGCGTTGAACTTAACCTGAAGTGATGTCCTACACCCTTCTACACATGATAATAACAATAGAGCAGCAATTACAAAGTATAAAATTACACTCTAGTCGCTCGACTGGTAACGCAACATGAGGCAATTCATACTGATATTCAATAACTTGTAAGGTCGATCGTGTATACTTAAACAAGTGCTTATACTTTTATTTCCAGTGCACGATACGTAATGCAGGAGTGATTTAGTTGGCAGAATTTTACAAAACATCTACCATATGCAAATACTTACGGCATACGCAATTCTTTTTGCACTGCTCTCGTTCCCAGAAAATGAACCTTATTGTTTATAGTGTAATCTACTTAATAATGCACTCGTTAACACTTAAATAAGTCAATGTTTTTGACCCAAGCTTTGTTTTAATGGGACTTTTTCTATGAATACAGGGAATAAATCCTTCCGGTTTTTCCTTACGTGAATCAAGAAAATCCTGGGAAATCTCCTTAATATTTCCGTTTCCATTTACGCTAAATGCAGTTGATATTTGGAAGCAAACTGTTAAGTTAGTAGAATCCTAACAGGAAATTTCGCTTTCAAAAAATCATGGATAAATGCTCAGAGAGCTTTGAACTACAAACCACAAAAGTCCGGATGGTTTTTTCTGAATTTCTTACGCATAGAAATGAAAAGTTGCCTACAGCAGCCAGCTGAACGTCAATGTCACAGTCAAGTCACTGTCCGAACGTCCACAGTTGGATGGAAATTAGATTTTTATCATTTAACATTGGTACATAACGTTTATTTAGAACTCCCCTTGTCTGTCCTGTAATTCTGCATGTCCGTCAGTCACTGCACTCGAGTAGATGCTTAATGTATTTTGCATAGTCGACATAATTGCCCGATGAATTTGTCAGACACAGCCTTAACAATTCAATCCAGTTATAATATTCTTAGGCAAATATTGAGAACACGGGGAATATCTGTCTATCTAGGAAGTAAAAGTAAAGCTGTAGTGCCCATAGACATTGTGCGAACAGTAAAATGTAACGTTCCATGCTCTGCGTGGTGGTATATAAGTCAAATGAGACAGTTTAATCAGATAGAATAATACAATCTTTTTAGTCTTGTGTTTACATTGAAGAACGGAAATGTATGAGCGGGCAGGCAGAGAATTAAAAATGAGAGAACATGACACGAGAGAAAAGACATGGGGAGAAAAATAACTTTTCGTGAGCAGACTTGTCCTTTTCTTTATACATGTCAAAATAAATCTCCTTTTTTATTCAATTAAATTGTTTTTGTCGCTTCTTGCCCTTCCCTTACTTATTGTTGGATAATTATTCTGCAAACTACTCAGCACAATTTACATTATGAATACTGCTTAGTCTTAGCACACCCAAGCAGCACACATTTTGATAAATATGCAACTGTAGTTTGGTGTTTGAGATTCAAAACATTCCGTTGTTAGCTGCACATATGCTGATAGAATATTATCGTTACAATTTTTATTTGAACAGTAGTACTAAATACCAGTACATAACAACTACATCTCAGCAGCTATTAGATAAATAAAGAATTTTTACTAATGAGCTTATGTTCAGTCAGATGAAACAAAGAACCGAAATTTAATGAAAGAAAAATTCATTCAAGTCAGGTCAGTAAGAAAGAAACGGTAAATATGCAGAGACATGTTTTGTTATTTGTTTAATCCTTTCAATCAACGAGGAAAGCAAGACAGGAAAGTTATATCAATGAAAGAAAAATGATAAAGATGAGACTGCAAAAACTTTGAATGACAACACTACCATTTTTTCAGGCTCTGTACAAATATATGCATACAGTAAATGTTATTCATGCAGGCAGCATCAGTTCACTGACGTAGACAAATAAATAGACATGTCACTTGTCATACATCTTTACACAAAGTAATACAAATTGACGCTCTTTGTTGCATATAGCCGTAGATGTAGCTCTAACCAGGTAGATTTTCTATAAAATCCACCAAATGGAAACAAATTGTCTGTAGCTACTCCGGGTACCCGTTCACAACTGTGTCTAGTAATTTATTGACATACAAATACAATAGTACTAAATAAAATTTTGCGATCTGTTACTACTTTTACTCAGAGGATATAACTGGCAGATAAAGTGGTGAAAATAAATGTCAAGCTGTGAAAATAGGTACCTTATATACCTAGGCATGATCTAGGCTAAATATTCTAAAAGGGGTACTCACGGAAGATTGATATATAATTGATAGGCTCCACTGGTATAAATGGTATATCATAATATACCTGTCTCCCAGCTGTAATACAATTAGTATATGAAAAGTAGATTTCATAGAGAATCTCATCTCTCTTGATCAAGGACGTAAGAATAATAAATGCAACGTGCTATACTTCCAAGATGAGGAATGCAGCATTTAACTGGCAGATTTGTACTAAGCATTGCGAATGAAAATAGATATCACACTAAGAACTATTTAGTTTAAAATTAGGTACGACTTGGGTACGACCATTACTGATGAGATGATAATAATTCACTCTATAATTTGAAAACTAGGAGAATTGCTATTTTGAATGACAAAGTCCGCTTACATAATTAAACTATGCACTATATTACACTACATTCATTCTACCGACCTGTCAAATAGTCACAAAAATGATAAATCATCCTGCCTGCGATCAATTCAACCAATCTAGTAATCTATTATATCAATATCCCGTGAATATAAACTTTAACCAGAATAAATACAGGAGGTAGCATTTTATTGCATGGATGCAATAACTTTGAAGTTTGTTGATCGCATGAAATAAACTATAAAATTGAAAATCCTATTATAACTATAAAATTGAAGGAACGCAAACAATAATTAACAGACAAAGGAATTGAGTTGCAGTCTCTGCTAATTTTCATGCTACAACGAAATTGGAGTTTCTTCTCTAGTTGCGTTTGCGTATGCAAAAGTTAATTACTTACGTATAGTAAAATGCAAGTAAAATGTATAAACATTAATAAATAAAATCTGTCTCTGTGTCACCCACAAATCCATATGGCCAAATCCTACAAATCAATGGAGAAATTAGTCTTGTAAGTCTTAATAGATCTACAGTTTCATATTTTGTTTTAAATACGCTTTGATCAAATAAGAATTAATTTGAATTCAATTTGCATTGGGTATCAACAAACATTATTGAAACCATCCATTATCTTCAATTTCGAAACTATTTAGTGTATGCTAAGAAGAAAACCGTCAATTAACCTGATAATTATCTTTTTCCGTGGATAATTATTGTCCGCATTTTTCCGGTTGTGGATTCGTGCGTATGCATGTTTGAAGAACCTTTGAAATTAAGATTCCTGGCATAATTGACTATAATCTGTTTCCTGTTTTCAAAATGTGAGGAACACACTTCAGAACAAAACGCTGATGTAAGTGTCATTGCAACGCATTTGAAGTTGGGCAAAGAGTAACATAATTACAGGTTTCCTTGTGTATTAAGAAGTGTTATTGTTTAGTAAACATGTTTGGAGCTATAAGCAATGAATTGCATACTGTAATTTAATTAAGATGTATTGTGTAGAACCGACGTGACATGACATGTAGCGGAAAAGGTAAATTGGATTTTTGCAGCGATTCTTTATCAAAATCAACCGAAAGTTTATGTCTACATGCACATGCCTAAGTCTACTAGTCCTAATTCTATTTGTTACTAATACAGCAAATGAATTTGTAGTCACAGACGAAGAAATTTACGGATTATTTCGTTCAAATGATACAATCAAGTGTTATCTGTATTGCAAAATGAGAAAACGAGGTTCCCTCTGGGCGAAATAATTGCATGTCTCGGCCAAGTAGCAATTTTATTAAACTGCTAGTAAAAGTACGATTTAGAGGAAGAGCTACAATAGCGCTACTATTTCAAGATTTAATAAAGATTTGGAAGATTGCTTTTTTGTTTTGCACGCAATATGCCGCGTTTTAGTATTCAGCATTATGCGTGACAACACTAAAGCCGGAATTTTATCAGAAACACCATGAAATCAAACTTGTACACATTTTACAAACATATTTGTTGTAGTATAAGTAGAATTCTGTAAGCCGACACAATCTACATGTACTAGGTAGTTGTGTAAAATTAGTGAGTTAGAGAATGTACGAAATGGTGAAATAATGAATCATTTTCTGATCTAATTAGGTGCAATTCTTTTTTATCCTTCATAAATGTGAGGAATATCTTATGGTCAATACAGTGTGTATATTTAGGTTCAACTAAACACGAATTTCATCTCTGAAGGAAGAAAAGCAACAAGTGGTGGTGTCTACAGAATTCTATAAACCGACGAAAAAAGCATAACAGCAGAAGCATACTTGCAACAAAAAAGGGTTAAGAGAAGTTGCACGAATTATGTTATAAGTGCGAAACATGCGCCCATGTGATGTAGGCAGTGAATGCAGGACGAGATAAGGGATTTACATTGGAATTCAAGCTGAAATGCAAAAGCATTTACGGTATTTCGGAAGTGCATTAGATTATATCACCAGACTAACACTATTCTGTAGTATCACAAATAGCTGTTGACTGCTACAATGCTCAACTATTTAGCTATACAAACTAACTTCCACTATTCCATTGCATAGTTCTTCTATGTCTCATTTTTAGCTAGTCAACTGAATAAATAAATTATTCAAGGATTCACGCATTCACTGCATAGAGAGAATTTCCTCTGTAGTAAGTGTATGAAAAGTAAGGTAGGTAATGATACTGGGTAGTCTGCATGGCTCAATATATGTAGGAGTACCTACCTATATATAATCAGATCGTCCCATTACTGTAGGATGCAACGGAAGGAATTTTGAATAGCAAAGTAAGCAGTGCGTGAACGTGAAGTTCAGCTTGAAGCTAAGCATCCAACTCTGATTACTTGCACCAAATTATATCACTAAGCATTCTGTAACCCTATTCTTTATATAAAAATCCATTTCACAGTTACAATGCAAAAGAACATAAATCCCACCAATAACGGCCATAAAGTAAAGTATGCAGATAGTGTGTCGTTAAATCAATGAGAGCTAATAAAATATTATGAATATACAGAATATAAGCATTAAATTACGTATTACTCATCTTTATATCTTCTCAATAGGTATCTCTCCTAAGGGGAAGAAGATATTTGAGTATCTCACCTACTTGTTAGTCCACTTTATGCTTTGTCAGCTTTGTCTTTTTGTAAAATCTTGTTTTATGTGCATTTTATATGTGCAAAATGAAGTTGGACTTTGTTGTCTAGAGAGGTAACCAGATTCACTGTGAGGCAAAGGGCGTATAATTTAAATTGAGTAGGATACGGTGGAATATAATTGGATTAGTGCTACACGGAAGAGCAGATGACACTTGGCAACTTCAGCCTGCCCAACTGCTTATTACTTGTAAGTTGCACACTAATTTTGCACGGATTTCTTTGTGGTGGGCTTTGCTCTGAGACGACACTAGATTGGCAAGCTAAGAAATTAGCTGATGGATTATATCAGACAAATGGAATGACTCGCGACAAATCTTTGGATTTCATACCCACAGGTAAGCCACAACTGATGCATTTTTTATGACTAAGATGGGAAATTTCTTTTCCCGATGCATAATCAAAAGGATGATGGTTTAAGAGACACCTTAACATTTAGGAAGATCACATAACACGCGCAATTGGCTAGAACAGCTTTTGTGCTTGAGTGATAGATATTATAGTGCAGGTATACAGTAAAATGAATTACATAGACATTTCTAATCTTTTCGGTTCTCTTATATATTCATGTATGTATCAAGTATCTGAACTGTATCTACGATGTAATTAGCATTTTAGTGGTTAGAATCCCAGAGAGGACACAATGGAAGGATTAACGGGAATACTAGGAATTACAAAACATGCGTAAATGCTTATTATGCGCATATCAATGGTAAATTACAAGAGTTTGTTCTGATTAAAACTTTGATCTCTTGAAAGATATCGCGAACTTGAAATCTGCTATGACTTTCTGCATGAAATTCGATTTTCACAAAGGCATGTCCGTCAAGGCAGATTTTCTGAGGTAAAAGATGATAAAAATTGTATCTCCGACAGTGCTTATTTCCATACAAGTTTCAATTTCAAAAGTTGCTTAGGTTGAGGATTTAAGTAATGATGCTGTGCTGTAGTAGGTATAGTTGTGTTGATATTTCATCTGCAGCCTAAAAGTCTAGTTACTCTAAAACGAAGTAAAGTATAGAAGGTAAGGGATAATCAGCCTCAAATCGTGACCCGCCTGACTCGAGACGAGTTGATTCGCCTTCTAATCAAACTCACGACTACCACAATGGACTTGTTAAATGTGATCTTGAATCTAGTGTTATTTTTAAGAGCAGTGCTTCAAAGTAAATACGTAAAAGCTTTGCATACACAAAGGTACATTCGACTCTCTCCGATCTACTTGAAAGGTGTCTTCGTGTTAGACAGAAGAGATAGAGATCAAGAATATTGTTTCTGTGATTCGTTTCTTCAACTGCTAATGTGCAAGGGGATGGAATGTTCTCAGTTCCAACCTTCCTCAACTCAATGATATACACAGAGAAATAAGATTTGAGGATACAGAAAATTGCATACTAATTAAGGCATAGGAAAATAGGAAAAAATAAGCAAATAGGATTGTTAAAATAATGCATATTATGAAGCAGAGCTTAGAGATAGGTCTAATATCAGAGTATGGATCAATTATATAGCTTAATGGAGTGAGATAGATAAGAGAGAAGGAAGAGTCTTATGGGATGTGTGAACTCGACTAATGGATTGTTAAAACAACAAGCAGACTCAAGGAACTGCGACCAAGAAGGAAGAATTGAGGTAAGGTAACTGCTGTTGCAGGTTAGAAGTGGACTCATTTTTCTTCTGTTGTCGACTCTCGAAGAGTGGAGCTTATTGTCTGTCAGTCGGGAGAAGAGTTCAAGGCGAAATGCAAAAAACCGTAGAATCACGTTATGTTGATGTTGTGAACTTGCAGACCTGCCTGACTGAACTGTGTTGTTACTGTAACACTGGATTATTTACTATGATATGCTCACTGCCTCGGCTTGTTGTGAAAGCTCATGTACTACAGACAACTCCTATTTATTCTCCCTTTAGTCCCTGCACTGGCTACTTACTCTACTCCCGCAAATACCAATTTATCTCCAATTCCATATTTTTTACCTCTCGAAAGACGGCACACATCATATATCACAAACAAACGCACCTGTTCTACTATAATAAACATGACAATGCACTAAACTCTGATTTACTGTAACATTGCCCTACGTACATCGAACAAGACTCGCATTTTATAAATCTTTCATACATTCTTAAATTAAGCAGATCAGTTATGCACTTTAGTTTAAATGCACTCTGTGTTATTAGAACAGAGACTCTTAAGTAAATGTACTTTATGCTAATAAGCCAGTGGAACTACTGCCACTGGTAGTTCTAAGTAGTAAACTAAAAATGACGATGGAAAATAAGAAGCAAAAAATGAAAAAAAATTATCTGCTATAAATGGTAAATAGAAATAATAGAATTTACAATAAACATTCTCCATAGGCATTGATACTAATACTGCGTAATGGATGAATTCAAATGCTTGTAGTATGATGCGCATTTTTGTCTCTGTACTTCAAAGCAAGGGAGTTATTATTTAATTCCAAAGCTTCTGGCAGAATGAAGGAAACAGTAATACGTTCAGGTGGAATAGACAACATTACACTGTAACAGTATTACACTAGAATGATTCATTATGAACTCGCAGAATGACTTTAGTTGACTAATAAGCTGAACCGAACAATGTTTTTAGTACAGTTTACAGAAAATGCGTATTATAATTGGTCAGATAGTACAGAATGTGATAAAAACCTATAAACATATAAAGAAAATTGTAATGTCACGCCTTAAAGAGATTAATACGTGGAAGTATGAAGTAATTATGCGTATGATAGTTTATAGCTATCGTATAGTAAAGCATGCCTTTACATCAGATACCTACATACCTAGTAGCAATAATAACAATATTAAACGTGTCCTGCATTGATAATTCTATAATAATAAGTATATTTGTGATAGCAGCCTGAAGCATTGCTAATGAAATGGCTATTATCATTATTAGTATGTGCGCTGGAAAATTAATAAAAATGTGATTTTCCCATGGTTAGGAGTTAGCAAAGTCAGTGAAGCATTGCGGAGCGGCGGGGATGCCGGAGAGAAACGGAAAAGTCGTGCCATTACTTCACCAACAACAATGCAACTGACATTATTGCAAACCTTGATAATATAGATACTATTTCCGCGCGTAACAATTACGTCTGGCTAATTACTCTTTTTCGCTAACAACGTAACAATGCAAATAGATGCAAATTCATTGGAAATTAAAACATCACCGCACTGTATAGTACAAAAGCATTCGGATGTTGGACACGTCGACTAATTCCATTAGCCAACTGTAAAAGACAAAAGGGAAACAAGTAAAAGCAATTCCAAATCGGAACTCCTATTTTTCTTGGTAAATAAATAATAAATACAATACAAAGGACTCTGAATATCTCAATGTATGCATTACAATGCAAATCCGTCTCATGCTTGACTTTTCCTGTACACACTTTTTAAAGCCTTCGTAAAGCACAAAATCACATCCAAGACAGGACTAGTCTTATTATCTAACTTCTACATCATAAATCCCAAGCTGTGTTAACATTTATAGCTCGTTTCTATTATCAGCTTACCTATTAGCAACACTATACAATTATCTGCAACGCCAAGAAATCGTGAAATTCGTTCAGTGTTAAGGTTAGCATCAATATCACGGTTATGTTGTACAGAGTGCAAGGATGACACGTTTATAAATACCTTCGCACAACTTCTTTCAAAATACCAATATTCTATACAAGTAGTGCAAATGTTATATAACTGTCATGCAAAGTTCATTTACATGTCGGGTATTTTTCATTTAGATTTTTATGTCCTTCTCTCTCCTATGTCGACTCAGGTACTTATACTAATTCTGCTGTAAATGTACTCATAAAAACTGTGTAGCCAGCTATACATTTTCGAACAATTCTTTTATTGTTCTCCCAGCAATAATAGATCTTTACATGTACACTGTACCTGTCAGCCACTGCCATTTTGAAGACATAATGATACACTGTATTAGTGTTTAGACGTGCTACACAAACGGGCAACAGTTTAATTGATTAATCCTTGCATAATCATCATGAATTCAGTAAAATGACAGTTCATCAAAATATATCATGTGTTATAGTCATATTATTCGAACAGCTTATCAAGTCAAGTAGATATTTCACTTTTAATTAGCCCAACAGTTTTAATACCGATCGATGGCCTGTGGGATTTGGGATCTATGGAATATTAAATATCGGCAAATTGATTTTGATGGATATTTATTTTAATGGCACTTCAAGCTCAACTTTACAATCACAAAAATTGCTCGAAAGTAATAAATTATGTAAAGCTCACTTATCTATTAGAATTGATGAAAACTTTATTACTTGCAGTTCTTAATAAAGAAATGGACTTGAAGTGACAATAAAATAGCAACACATCATCAAATCAGATCATTTCCATATTTTTTATCTAATAAACAATAAACTATTTGTTTTTACTTTGCAAAATTGTGAGACAAATCTCCAAAGAAAAACATGGGCAACTCCACTTACTGGATGTACAAAATAATGCTAAGCAAAATTTGTACACTCGTAGTCTTAGGCCATTTATAAATTGATCCACACTAAGCTAATGAACGACAAACAATACAATGTCGAGATAATAATTTAGTGCGATAGGTAACTAATCTCATTAAGTTAACATTTTATGCAGCTTACACAAATCCTCTGTAAAACTGGAGATTAAGGCTTCAGGACTATTAGCAAATACATAATATACCCATTTCCACTGTTTATCTCTTATACTTGAAAGCTGGCATACTGAGGAATGTAAGAAAATCATTAAATTCTGCGTAAATATAATACTAAAATGTTGTCTTGAATCAAAAAGTTAATGCATTAACTGTAAGTCTAAACTGCATAAATGTCTGCACAGAACTTCACTAATTAATAGTCAGAAGCTTTTCAGGTTAGCCCCCTTTTACTATGCATTCATGAAAACGCTATGTGGAAGTAGTTGCAATGAAATTTATCAGAGAAAGAAAAGGTATCCACTGTTTAAGAATGAATTGGATGACACAGTTTTACTCTGTGTTGTATTCTTACATATAAATAAGCATAACTTTTAGCACATTGCAATGTAGGCACATGCAAGTCAGTAAAAAGCAAAAGAACAGTTTCTTATCCTTGTTCCCTGACATTAACTGCAAGTGGCAATTTAACCAGGCCTCTTCTGAAAGGCTGCCCTAACTATAACACTTTGTCATTTTTCGTTCGTGCTTGTGTGTCATGAGTCATGTCATCAATTCAGGAATTCTGCTAGACTTTTTGTCTATATTTAATAGCAAGGTCCTACTTTCTTGGAACATCTGCTATGCGGATAAACTCTATTTCTCACCCCAATGGATTTGTATTTCTTAAAACTTTCAAAATTCACAATTTATTGCATTCTAGATTATCACAGATTGTGAATCAACTTGACAGTGATGTCTGAGGCAACATAACAAATATTGGAATAATATTAGCTATTCTCGTTTATATTCTATGATAACAAAATCTTATATAGAGAGGTGCATACTGATGCAGCAAAATACTATGTACTACGATCACTTAGATGCGAAGATTGTATTAATAAATGATAGAGAATTGAATTCTCTAAAAAAATAAAGTGTGTCAACTGAGTTGCAAAGTCAATTGACGCCCGGAGGGAGGAGGGTACTGTGAGAACTCCGTGTCACGCATTGCAATTGCAATTACGCATAGCGGACGTGGACTACATAGTCTTTTGAAGGGACACGCGTGTTTTATTGTCCCTATGTCCTCTCTAATAATACTGGCACAAAGAATAACTTTAAATTGAGCTTAAGCTATAATTGAGACATTCATTCTTTACTTACTACAATATTAAAATATGATTGCTAGGTATTCGGTAGACATGCCACTACTCTTCTGTGCAGAGAAGAGTAATGTCATTATCAATGGTAATCCTTTGCATGAAATGTGCCACAGAAGTTAATCTTCAACAATTATTTGAGATTTGTGACAGATACAGACTACTTAAGCTATACCAAGATGAGTGCGATTTAAAATGCTTTCGAACAAAGCGTCATTAATGCACCCGTGCACCCCATTTATATTTGCTTATCCATATTAGTTAGCACAGAAAATCTGATTACATCACTGTAATATTATTGGTAGCAAAGGAATAATAAACATTGACAGTGTCGGAAATAGTAAGTTGATTGAAATTTAGTAATATGCAAACATATGAAATGTATATATATCATTACCTTAGAACGGTCCTCCGAGTGTCAAGCGTTTGCTAGGGAATCCACAAGTGTCAATGAGTAACTCTTGTACTAATTCTATAAAAGTAACATAATTTAAAGTATTTAGAGTCTTTTGAGCACGAACTTAACAGTTTCTAGTTGTCACAACGGTGGTTATATTTGGAGTGTAGCAAAAGTGTCATCACATTTAGAGATTTAAAACTTTGTTCACTGCCTGTCTCTTTCGAGAGCAATGAAAGAGTTAGATAAATCAATGGCGAGGTGATAATTAATAGGCCCGTAAAAGTAATTGTTATCACTGAGAGAAGCACTAAAACAATGTGAGTCACGGCAAATCTAAATAAAGTTGAATCTCGTCATGACTTTTGAGATAGGCAGGAGTGTATGCTTAGATAACGAAGTTTAAGTCAAAGGAGCGTAGAGGAACTGAATTGAATAATTGAAATAAAAAGACTACCTAACTTGACTTTGGGTTTGCACAGAATAACAGTTGAAGTTGAAATGAAGTCTTGACTAGGCAAGCAAGGGAAGTTATGAACCATAGGATTACACTGCATTGGGATAAGCGGCGAATAAAATAAAAACTCCGTTAGATTCGTCCGTCCTCCATCCATCCACGTTCCTGTGATACATTCCCCCACAGAGTTGGAATAAAAGAGTACAAGAGTAGTGCGAGGAGTAGTAGTAGTACTAACACAAGTATAGCAGTAGGTATTCTACAATGTTATACACATACAAGTATAAGTGTTTAAGTAAGTACACTAACTTATAGAGTACAGCTGTGCGAAATGCAACTTACTAGTGGCAGTTTTGGTTTTATAGTAGAGGTAAAGCTAAGATACGTTATGGTAAGTAGGTAGGGAATCTAACTATAAGTACATAGGTATGTGCATTTAATTGCAGCAAGTAGTGTGTAGTTTCATGAGATTCTTCCCATGCTTGTCCTGCTAGACCTGTGGTAACATCACGTTCCTTGGAAATAATAGGAGTTGGTCGAATTGTATTCTTCTGTGTACATCCCACTATATACTGTTGATTATGATGTAATGTAAAGAAGGTATGCAGTAGTATTTAGTAAGTAACGCAGAATGATTCAGGTAGGTATGTTACAATTCGGTATAGTCTACAGAGTATCGTTAGTAGAAGATAAATTTACACATCTTTATCAGCACTTATACCAACTAACAATAGGCTAAATCCTTTCGTTTGTCTTTTCTGCCGCCAACCCAACTAACCGAGAATTTACTCACCTATGTACTACTTACACCTTCCCCCTAGCAATTATTATTCCGATCATTATTGCTTCGTTCTATGGACACTGGGGAATTAAAGGAATTTATTTCGCTTGAAATCAAGTTCATTGTCATTTTCTGATGTAAGGTTAAACGATTTATGTAGACAGTATCTTTATATTAACAGTAAGATCGCAATTGAAAACTTTTTAGACATTAATTAACTCAAGTTTAGTTAAAGAGGAGCAATAATAATATTTAAATATGCAGCTACTCCGGTTTGGTTGTCATTAAATGATTTCCATAGGTATTTCCACAAGAAATTTTAGTTTTAATAGGATTCTTGAAGATTTGATAGTGTTCCACAACATAAAAGTGTGTCTGAGAATCACTCAAGTAGTAATAGGATACACATACATAGGAGAGTATAAGTAAATAAAGTTTAAGGCTTGAGTCACAATAAGTACGCGATGGAAGTTTGAATGAAGAGAACGCAATGTTCCGTTAGATGAAAAAACTCGGTAATATTATCTATCGCATTTACGAAGCGTAGATACAGAACGCTGAGTGTATGATCAGTAAAGTACAGTACGGGCTAATGCAATTCAAGGAAGTTTTCATACTCATCTACATTTGAAAAGTAAGGTAACACCTTCAAGAGCGACTGGCATATAATCACACTCACATTGTTATTTTTATTAAACTAAAGCTACTTTTTCAGACTTCACATCATTACGAAGCAAAGTTGTAGTCCAATAAAAGAAGCATTTTACTACATAGACAGGGATACAATAGAAAAATACAGACATTACACAGAGTAAATTGTAGCCATCATGTATACACACATTAATAGTCTTCTACTACATTGACAGGAGGGACACGACAGGATATAGAAATAGAATGAAAAAGTAGAATCGTCTTTTTAATAATACGCTTTTTCCATTATGCTGTTTCCTCAAAGGATCTGGCCGCACACTTCCACAGATAAGTAAGACAAGTGCAATTTAAATGCTTGTATATACTAATTTATTCTTACCTACTTTACTGCACTTTATAGTACGGGGAGTTTCCTTAATTACCATCGGCCTTATTTGCATTGCAAGTCGAACATCAAAAAATGGATTCACAATAGCATACTGCCTCCCTCATTATCAATAAGACATATGGGTATCTGAAGACATACTTTATACATTTTCTTATCTATCCCATTAGGAGGCAGGTAGGATGATGTAGGTGGGCAGTTTGTTTCTCTAATGATATAATTACTAGAGGAATAGAAATATCAGATTTATCAGTAAACAAGTGTAAGTCTGCTGTATTTATTAGAGAATTATGGAAATGGGATGGAATCTTTTTATCTTTAGACTCCAATAATTTACTGCAGATATCATCAATAACAAGACTATTTATTAAGTACAAAGTTTAAGACCGAGTTCTACAGAAACTTACTAGTTCCCATTAGATATTGAGATCGACTTTTGCTCACAATTCGCATGCAAAGTTAATCGTAAGTAGTTTACCTTTTCTAATCTCTCAAACAACAAACAATGGAAAAGTAGGGTTGTTTAATTCTCTTGGGTTCCGTCGTGGCTACTGACTCCTGATTACTCTATGCATACTAACAACATTCAAATACAACTTCGAGTCAAAATAAATTATCCTGAGCCACGCCACTTTGATAATCACAGTTGAATAATGCGAGACAGTCTCCTAGCTTAAGTATACCTGACCTACATTTCATTTGCATAATGCTAACTCAAGACAACTACTATACCTAGGTATACAATAGCATATAAAACACTATTATTAATACTTGGCACAAAACGTGTCTTGACAGGAAGCATCAACCTAAAAATTGCAGATGAGCAAAATCATATGATGAGAAATACACAAATTGTTCCATTGTGTGAGCTCGTGTTCCTTTCTGCAAAATAGTACGCATGATAAATATACTTTATATCAAACATAAGTAGATTTTTCTATTTCAATACTGAATTCTATACAAACGACAGCAAAACTTACACGCTAAAATTATGCCATATTTTTTCACATCATAAGACATGGTCCGGAAAATTTCTCTGTACCTTTCAAATTAAAAACTCTTAACAGTTCCCATTCGCAAGAAGAGAATGGTTATGATTCCACTTTTGTTAAAGATAAATTTAGTTAAGAAAATTTTACTTCCCAAAGAATTGGAACATTATATCATAATAGCTAAGCTGTGAATCAAGATATGACAATTTGCAATTATTTTTACAACGTTTTGTGAAAACATACATTTAAACCATTTTACACGTTGAAATTACCTGATGAAACATATTTAAGGATATCGTTCCACTTTCGAAATAAGGAAATTGGAGTTACGTTTAGTAGAGTTCGATGGTTTTAAAATATCTGAGCAAACTTTTAGGAGAGGATGTGTATTTTTATTAGCTTAGGTATGTAAGGCAAAATGAGGGGATGTAAGCAGAATAATGGCAAGTTTATAAAGTTGTTTACGTAATGGGTTGTGGATACAACCTAAACTGACAAAACAATGTAGCCAGTGAACGGAAAATGTCAAAAAACTTTTGAATCTTAGAAAAAATGTTTACTTAGAATTAAGCACACAAAAGTTGATGCTCTTCTTCTGTATACTTGTTTAGTGGAAACCATTTCAAGCAGAATTTTTATTTTATGCCCTGTGACTTAAGTAAGACTAAGAACTCAGAAGAGGTGGCTGCAAAAAGAGTGTGAGGCTAAGGCGAATCCACAAAGACTTGTACCAATACAATAAAAACTTGATTTTGACAGGTATACTATGCATAACACAATAATGTTTTGATTTTAAATATTTATATAGTAGTTAGTATGCTTGTCTTGTCGGTGACAATAGAATAATAATAGTTTTTCTCCTACCAGCATCACTGTATAGAGTCTGCAAATGTAGATCTGAAAATCCATTCTATTGAACAAACGATGATTTGAGAGAACATTGGGGAAACGTAAATCATGAAACATGAAAAGGATGCAAAACAAACCAAGTCAGACTTAAAAAACAACTTACCTTAAGTTAGTTGAATTGAACTCGCTTCGCTCTGTCTCCACTCAACAAACAACAGTCAAAAACGATCAAAATTGCCTATTCTACTTTGTACAAATTGAACCTATTCTTCCCTGTAAAACGATTCCAAATCTCCGCTATTCAATTAAACACTTCTTTTACTATAGTCAAGATCCTTGTACTTATCAAGGAACTAACTCACTAGACTGTTCGATGTTAGTAGCCTATTTTATGCCATTTACAAATGTTGACTCTAATTGCCAAACGATGAATGGATGACAATGACATTCTCAGTTATGATGACAAAGGCCATGAAAAAACGGAAACTTGACAGTTGAATGGGTTCATTTCTACAGAAACTAAACTTGTCAGTTTTAAGCACATACAATTTTTATTGCTCACACAAGGGGAAATCAAACTGCACGAATTTACGCTAACAATTGCATAGTGCTTCTATTTATTTAGATTAGTACATTCCACTGTGAACGCATTCAATACTTAATGTTTAGCAGCAAATTATACTAGATTTCTGAATAGAACCCGGCAGGTATTTTAAGCGATTCAATTATCTCCTGGTATCTTCTTTTGATCTCTATCCATATCTATCTACCAGTGTACGAGTAAATATATGTAAAACATATACATATCATATTCATATATCCAAATACACGATAGTTGCATCGAAAATCCTGATGTTTTGACATTATTATATTTTTAATTTCATTGTACTGTAAATCTGTGAAATCTATAAGTATAGCCTTTAAATTAAAACAGTATACATGCTCAAGGAATGATATTGCAAAACAAATGCAATGTTTCATAAAACAGAGCGATTCTGGCCATGTCCGGCTAGATTTTACCTGTATTATGCAGTACTAGTACCTCTCAGAAAAATGTTTCGTAACATTTTCATTCATACTTACATTTAGGCAAGCTTTTTTAAGTAAGTATCCTTCTACGCATAATAAATTGTGTTAAATGGAAAATTATTGTGATCATTATGCCAGAATTGAATTTGCAATCTAAATATCTATCGCAATGACGATATATTATTAATAGAAGCCAAATGATGAAATGGCACTGTATTGTAGAGTAAAATAATTGTAATGCATAATATAGATATGCATTATAGGAAATAGCACCTTGTATTATACGTACACTGAGTTAAAACACTGAGGATATTAAATAATTAACTCACGGTGTGACTAAGACTTTGCAAATGACAAATGTTAAGGAGATCATTCTTAGGAAATCATGATTTTAATAGTAGCTCAATTACCTTGTTGAAACTAGAAATGATTCTGCTTGTAGGTTTTTGTTGTGGAGTAAACAGATGAACTTAATTGTAGCATAATCTGGGATTAATTGTGTAGTCTGTAGAGAATGGCCAAGAAAAGTCAAGTCACAAGTTCATTATAACATTAAACGAGGGCCAAAATAAAGTTTAGTAAGATTAGTCAAAGACACCTCGTTGAAAAATGTATTTTTGAAAGAAATCCAATAAAATGGGAACAAATGGTGATACGAAGAAGAGTCGTCTCCTTATTTGTAGTACAGTATGTTCTGGTTCGTAGAACATTCACATTAACCTTACGAAGGAATTTTGATTCGAGTGAGTATGAAAGAATAGATAAGTCTAAAGCACAATGACATGACACTTGGAGGAGTGCAAGATTACATTAGCGTATAAGAAATGAATGTTACTTAGCCATTATGTGAAAGATGAGCTAACCAAAAGATAACAACGTGGAGTTAAACATGCGTTCCATAGAGTGGTAAAGAATAAAGAATGCTCTAAAGATAAATGCTTACCTAACCTACATGTTATAAGAACATAACACTTATATGTATGTTGCCTCGATTACACACGACGGGGATTGAGCCAAGGAGTTGTCCTAGATTTTTAAATTAATGAGATTAGTAAATTGTGTTCACGCAATATTTTTCACTGTACTCGGTGATATTTTTTATCTTATTATTAACAATCCATTACTTTTAATCAGGAATCATAAAGTTATATCTTGCCATACACAACACAAGATAGGTGTTTACAAACTATACTTTTGACGGCTAAGGCTATGTGACATTGTTCTGTGAGATGTACATAAACTGCATGTTGATTATTCTTATCAATTATTCTTTTACACAAAACATATTATTATGCATTCAATACACTGCCAATCTTTAAGTACATACATAGGTAATACATTTGAGCTTAATTAGACCCGATCCGAACTTCCGATAATTCTACTTTTAATAACAACAAAGACAATCAGTTGATCTACATCGAAAGAAAACTTGAATATGACTTCTGTTTATTCTACATAATTAAACACACAATTACATAGCAAAACCAAGTATTCAGGCTACTGCTCTACAATCCAATTGCTGAAAATACTAATTAGAGCTCTTATCTACTGGTGAGACATGAGAAAACATAAAAAGGGAAATCAAATGCTCTACCTTTATTTCACAGGACGGTATGCAATTAGTAATTAATACCTTATAATAAACGTTAAGTAATATTGCTTTTGTATGATGCTATTATGATATACATCGCATATATACTTTGTAGTGCTAGTGACAGTGACAATACTTCATGGTAAAATGCAATGATATACAATTTAACGTTAAACCCACACCATTCTGCTGTGTTAGTGTTAAGGCTGCACTAATAGACTTTTTCAACACTATACTAACTATTGAATCAAAAATGAGCAAATTAGCATTTGTAGGTACTGCAAACTTTAAGTAGTGCATATAATTTGTGCAAGTAATCAATATTGATTCACGATTACATGGTTAGTAATAAAATATCTGTAGCATAATATATCTTTTTGCTTTAACATACTAATACTTTGACAAAACTACTCTTTGATGACTAGAAGAGAGATAAAGGCCGGTTTGTTTCCAATAAAGCATTAAAATTGTCTTTGGAAGTTATTCATATGCCACTTCGTTTCATGTACATTTCGTTGCTCTTCTAGATATTCATATAGTATGTTAAATCAGTAAATCGTGATCATTTTTACTTTGTTCCTTCTTAGGTTCATAACGATGAGATACAAGTCAGAAGTATTTACCAATATAATTATAAATATTTACACAACACTCTAAGTACAGTTCCTGTACTTATACTACATTACTTAACGATCAATTAACTGCTGTTCCTCTCAGGAAAACCTCTAGGACTAATAATCTCAAGCAGCAGCTAATAAATAACATTTATAATACTAATACTCAATACATGCACTATGTAATATAATTTCATGCTAACAACACGACAAGTATCATGTACTTACTAGAGTACACATTGTAAATGGACTTCATAGATTTGTGATTCTTTTTAGAAATATTGGCATACAACTGGTGACGCAAGGGGTACAAGAACACTTAAATTCTACAAAATGCATTAGTATGTACCACACAAATGAAGAAACCTGACTATTATCTTCTAAAAAATTACCAACCGATTATTATGTACTTTCTGGTATCCAGCTTTTAGCCGCGTCCCAAATAGGCCCTGTAGGCCGAACCTACCGCACTTGATGCAAACAACAAAAACAAACACCACCATGTGGCAAATCCAAATAGTCCTCTGAAAACCGTCGAATTGAACACAACTTTGAGAGATGCCAAGGCGAGTGTAATGTGTTCCGCAGCCGGCTTTACTTCATCTGTGTCTGGCATTATCCTTCTCATCATTGGAGTCGTTGCATTCGAATCGCTGTCTTGGCCCCATGAATTTCCTACCCAAGAACCTTCTCCTAAAAAGCAGAACAGAGAACAAAGTTTAATCTTCTATCGTGGACTCATTTCTGCTAACACAATCTCTAACTCCATATAGTTAACCCTTTATCTGCACAGGTACATGTGCGTTTATTGTGTAGTATTAATAAAAAATATATTACCTATCGACAATGTTACAACTTATAGACTCATATGCGTGTATATAAACATAGTAAAGTAAATTAATCTTATTATGTAATCCCATTCCTTTGTACAACGGTGAATTAAATTCGATCTGAATACTATTATCTTTGAATTCGTAATTTCATTTGTCTTGCCATATCAGACAACCACCTCAAGCATTAAGATAGATAATTATATTATAGTACATAGGTACTACACACAGATATAAGTCATGAATATCCAAAATACCAAGGAGTAACTGAAATGGATAAACACTGATAATAAATCAATCGTTATATAGAAATCAAAGCTACAAAACAATATAAGTACAGATCTCTATCGACCATTAATTACTAATACTATCCCAGTAATTAAATCTCCTTCACAAGCGGATTGAAGTTCAAATTCAATAGCAATCTATATTAGGATTTAATTCCACCACTAGCCAATGTGTGTTAAGTGCTATGTGGTTAGCAGACCGGAACAAAATTACCAACTTTAATTTATTTACTTGTCAACAGGTAACCGAGGATGGAGCACTAGGACAAGCCCACAAAACCGATTGTATTGTATACAACACAAGCTCACTCACAGGTAGGTCTGCTCACAAAAACACAATCATTACGAGACATGGCTACTATTTTGTTGTGTGACTATTTATACCCAAAGTGCAATTTACAATTGCAATCTGTCAGCAACCACTCTGCACTTGCAGCTCGTACGTATCTGTACTGCAATTCAATTTACTACTCACAAACTCACAATAGTCGCCTAGTAAATTGGAATGAGATTGTCTCGCCCGTTGAATAGGTAGGCTAGTCTGGCCTAACTTTTAGAAAGCCATTTAATCATAATAAATACAATAAATAGACATAAAGCTTAGTTATGACGAACAAAAAGTTAGAATAAGATAATAAAAGCCATATACACAGCAACATGCTAACTACCATAAGCCACATGCTAAGTTTAAGCTCGGCTGTATTGAGGAGACCCACTAAACTTGATGTCACATTGCCTTCCTATCCCTACTACTACTAACTAGACACAAACAAAAGAAAAAATGCAGCCCATACAACGGTTAGAAGACCTATCTTTCTTTTTGCTCAAGTCGAGGAAAAAAGTAACTACACATGATTGTATGATGACATGTAAAAACTCTAGGCATCTACATTACATCCCATTCGAACATCAATCTATCATCATACTTACATTACATTGCACCTTGACTAATGGACAGAAAGCAATAAACTGAAATCCCAGAAAAATCTAATTATTATCAACAATGCAAAACAAGGAAACACAAAAACAGGATAATAGCTAACGCATCCCTCTGACTGTGGTACTCTAGCAATGAGGAATTCTTTTGGTGATGACATTGCAAACCCTTTCTATATCATGGCATATCATATCAGATTCAACATCATCATTGCTATACATACTTGCACATGCCTAGGATAACTTTAACTAGACATGATTACATTAGTAGTGATGCTACACAACCAACAAAGATAAAACATCCCAAATGCGTAAGCTAATGTATGAGACACCACCACCAAGGTATTAGCTTATGTGGTGCGTAGTATACAAACAAACACCAGTGTAACTAGTTGTCAGTCATAAAAAACACAAATCATATTTAACATATTTACATAACACATCCCACCAACTATTACGCTATCCTACATGCAGACTCAAGCTTGTTTATGTTCTCAGAGGCAGCACTACAATACTACAAAAACTGAAATTCCGTTATGCTGTGTAGTTACTATCAGATTTTGTTAACGCTTATACTACGAGTACATCCCATTTTATCATTAGTTAGTATTTTAGTGCTGTAGTATTTGCATTGTACATGTTACAGGAGTATGTCTAGTAGTTTCAGACAGGGGTTACCAGAAAGAACACTACTATATCGATGAGTGTTTATCTCATTTAGCTCAATAATGTGTTCTAATGATTAATTTGACTAAGATTAATATGACAGTGTGCAAAATAGCAAACTATTCATCGAAATCATAAATCTGTCAGCAAATGTCATATCTCTACAATTTGATTTTACACACAGCATGCAATATGAATGAACATTTCTCACACACAAAATTACTACCTGTTGATGCCAATTATTACCTAAGTAGTCTAAAACCTAAATTATGTTGTCCTCTTAACTATAATTGTATGGTTCACAATAGCATCTAATTCTGGAAGCAAATAGTTATTGGAATTAGGTTGAACTTGAAAATGGCTGTTCTATTTTCTTCTAACAACCGCGTGCCACATGCGATTCTATTGTACAATAAACAAAGCAAAAAATCAATATAACTAGCTAAATTAGTGACTAACAATTGTGCGTGGGGAGAACATCAGACTGCAATGGTGCCAACAATTACCGATGGGAAATTGTCTGTGGCGAACTATCTGCGTGGAATTATCTAAAGAGCAAAAACTGTCCACCTTCTCGTTCAATGGACTTATTAAACTGATTTTTAAGCGTGCTAGTAACTGCTGCAGTAAGTATTCATGAAAAATCTCAATCTGGTTCTTGTACAAACACATCTGCTCATTAAGCAAAGTCAAGTATACAATACTTGCATGCACAATACAAAGCCCTAAGTAAAAAAAAGTCGATTATCACTCCTGTTGAAGTTGTTTGTGAGTACCTTGATTGTGTATACATCTTTATTTAAATATTAAAATGCATAATAATGTCTTATGCGTTTCCTCAATTTTGTAGTCATGCTTTAGTTTCCTTAAAACTCCTTCCTTCGTCCGTTCTTTGTAGAACAGCATAACGTTCTATGTAACAAGTTAGCTAACAAGCTAGTAACACAAACACACTGACATCATACCTATACCTACCGCACACAACATACAGCACAACATACTTACAATTATACAACAGGTGCATAGTACTCATCAGAATAAAAAATCCACTTCATAATAAGTGTCTCATCTTCTTTAAAAGCATCATTCACTAGGAAATCTCACGAGTGTAGCTGATAAGAGCAAACACACAATAACTCAAGTCAACATAGTATATTCGTCTTATTTATTTACACATATATTTACAAGTTGGGTTTGCAACACATTTCCGTATCGTATGCTTCTCTTACTTGAATTAAAGGCGTATCTATTCACGAGCAACCTTCCGTTTGTCAATGTTTGTTTTACTTATTTAATTCGATTCAGCAAACGAGGTACACATACACATTCATACTTGTGCAAATAAATGAAACATCCACAGCCTTAAGTAATAAACTATGCAGTCTTGGCAGAATAACTCATAAACAACTATGTAATTATTAATACGTAAAATAATCATCATTGTAGGTATAAAAACTGATATTATTAGTCATTCATGTGTGCAATGTGGATGTGACTGCGTGAGGGAGTATAGAGGAAAATCTACTAACATACACTTACCATCTGATATGATTAAAAAATTATTTTATAACATTTTATGTAATGTAAACAGTAGTTATGATTTTCTGATGCTTATTAATGATAAGCAGTGCTATATACTTCAACATAAAAAACTCTGCTCTGCTGATCTCCTTCTCAGATAAAAGAAGATGTTATTCTTCAAATTATTGCGTTGCAGGACTAGCCGACTCTTTTTTAGATAAAAGCGATTTAAATTGCATATTCACCAAATTGTAACGATTGTTATCGATTGGGTAATTGTATTCTTGAAGAGTGAGTAGATTTTCTACCGTTCTCTGTATCGGTATCAACTCCTATCACATTTTCCCATCATTGCATCTACTCGGCTTCAATTAACTTAACTACTGTCTACCTAAGTCTTTGTTACGCAACTTAATTTAACTACCTAACCAAATGTTCATCTCTAACCTTGTCTGTAGCAGTTTCAATGATACTAGTAACTTGGTTTTTTCTGGATTGACTTACTTCGCCTTCCTTTGCCAAATAGTATTAGGCATTACACAATCTTTAATTGAACTAATCCATGAAAACTCTTCATCCGTAAAAGCATCAAGAAAATACAAATTCATCCATTCAAGAACAACCAAAGCGTACAGTACATTATCATTCATACAAGTTTCAACGTTTAAAGTAAGAACTATCAAGAACGGCACATAAATGTACTTCTATATTTCTGCTTAGTGCTGCACAATACTCTGCCAGAACTCCACACTTTGTACAGATCGTAATTTTAACTGTTTTAAAATCATGACAATACATCAATACGGTTACTGGGTTCTTTCCTAGCTAACTACTTGTTCTTTTACAGACTCCAAACGGCTAAGTAAACCAAGGGAAAACACGTTGCCTTACATTTTGCTATTCAATATCATCTCTTTGAAGAATCTAGTGTTGACTACTTTGAGGAAGAGACTCACTTAAATGAAGTTTTACTACTTAAGTGATGAAGATAGGTACTTTAATTGAACACGTGTTCATGCACAAAGTGAAGTTTTACTAATTTCCTTCAACAAAACATTCCTGTCTTTACGTGCCTTTTGTAGTCAGTCACTATTCATACAAAATATATTACATCCTAGATCGATAACCATCTCAAATGGACCGAGTCCGGTGTGGATAGGATATTTTCTTATTTGCTATTTGCAATTGTTTTCGTTATGTACTATATAGCCATAGCTATTTAGTTTACCATTCCGAAACTTTGAATGAACATACTGCTTGCTGAGCTCACAACTCATTACTTTATTGAATTGGCTATACGTGCTTGTATAGAACATGAGAACAATTTGGAGTCACGTCGCTATACTAATGCTATGATACCGCAACATCCTTACCGACCATCTTCATAGGAGCCGCATTTAAGTAGACACTAAATAGCTATCAGTGTCCTTTGCGCTGAGCTCAACTAATTACTTAAACAATAGTGATTATAGTAAAAGATACCTACTAATTAAAATATTGACATCCATGTTCATGTGCAACAATAAGCAACAGTTATAAAGCCAACTACTTATCAACCACAATACAGAAAATCGATACTATCAGAATGTACAATCAGCAGAATAAATCTATTAGACCATTAAATTAAAGTATTAAAAGTTTAAAACTATAGGTACCTTTTATATTAAGAGTAGGTTTTAGCACGAAAATGGAATTAAATGCTTTTGCAAACTTATCATTCATTCAGAGAATCCTTAAGTGCAAATTGCAGCAGAATGTTGTCCAAGGGTTGAACGGTTGAACGTTTAATCAAAACGGATATCCTCTAATATTATATTAATGTAATGGTCTCGTTAACAATTCTAATTCTGGTTAAGTATGTGTTTATAATACTAATGGACCTACAATTGTGAAGAGTTTTACCTGCCTTTTCGAATGAACACTCTAAGCGATAATGTAAAGCTATCATATGCTTATAAAATATTTAATATAGAATTATAGAAGTATAGTACTAATAATTAGTAATGGCGAAACAACTATATACTTAAGATAAAAAGCGAGCGAAAAAACTTACCTAAAGTTTTGTACAAGAAGCAACAGTGCAGACATACCAAACACGGTGTAATGTACTGCAAAGCCACGACGCAAAGGTAATAAAAAATTCCAGCCACCTATAGTAAAAACGAAAAACAATTATCATTATGCATCCCATGTAGGTGAGTTATTTACAGAACATTACCATTTGTATTCAGCGTACAATGGCATTTTTGGAAACGCTATCCGCAGAAATACAACTACAATACAAAGCGCTTATGATTCTTAACTCAAAAGAACCTTATTTAATTATACCCATAATGGTTTTACTGCACTTGTTTATTATTTATTACCATTACCGTAATTGATTGGCAATGACATGCGTTCGTACATTATCCATGTTTATATGTACAATCCACATCATACAAAAAGTTGTAGGTGCAGCTGTAGTACTGTTTCAGTTATACTTACTCGTATGCATTCTTATGTTGTTATATGGCAAGTACACACACAATGTGTAATATATTACTCTATTCATTGACATTAAAGATAGCGGAACTTTGGTTCTATTGCTTTTAGATTTAACCCCCATTGGTATAGTAAAGGTACTCTTGGAAGAGAGTAGTCTCATTAAAAGGCTATTGTGGAGTAAATATTACGCATTAATTACATTCTCCCTTATTTTTGTTGAACTTTGTGACTGTAATGAAACGGAAGTGGGCAATGATAATTTGTTCAATTGCAACTGTCAACTCATTGTTACATATATAAAGAACATTAATTCTGAATACAGTCTAAACAAAATGAATTACGATGTTCACGACATGACTAAGAGCAATAAACAACTACTTTTTGATGTAAACATTACTCGTTCATGAATATATCCTTTTACGGTTCTACGCATGATAAATGTTTTGCTTCTAAGAAAAGGAGATGAAATTAACTATGTTTCAACATTAAACTTTAATAATACCTTTTTCTGGAGATCAGTATTCAAAATTCGTCCAGCCTCTAGGCGCTGCTCAGTCATTTTAACTTGGGCATCATTGAGAAAGGCTTGTAGTAAGAACGGCATAAGAGCGATTCGCAGAACAATTGCAATGACAATGAGGATGATACGAAGACTGTCAAATAAATCATCACTCATTCTGTTAAGAAAACCAACATAATTCATTAATTAATGCAGAATGTGAAAAAATCAGTATAAGAATTGAAAAGATGTACATAACTGTAGACACGAATTATTATTAATAGCCTTACGTAATGCACATGAGGAACATACTCTCTTTACTCAAATCAATAAATAAATCTTACATTGGCTCGGACTTCCCAATTTGTGTTGTTAACATGTCTCTTGCAATAGGCTTGATCCACAACACAATCAAAATTAAAGGGAAAATGTAGTTCAAGTTGAACAGAAACTTCAATGCTCGATTATCTTCACAATATCTATCAAAATCATTATTAAATATGAAAATTATATCATATGGAAGAGCACAGTAAAGTAATACAAAAAACATGGACATTACAGACAGACACAAAAGCTATTTGTATGTCAGGTTCTTTATAGCAGATTACAGAAACTACAAGATCATTATGCTCATTAGTTATTAGTTACTAAAGTGAAAAAGTTTTTGGGTAATCATCCGAGAGGTGGGATCAAATACACATAATTAATATGATGTCCTTTATACTAAATGCTGACATAATATCAAGTCAAATTATGACAACAAAATTTCGTGTTTATGTCTCTTATTCTTTTGAAAGGATAAAAGTCCCAAGCGAAACAAAACTTACAGTTTATAATTTAATAATAAAAACTGTTTTAAAGATTCACCGTAAGGTATATTAGTTGCCGTTGCACATTCAAATTATTACGTAGTACGGGAGGTAAGTATATTGGCATTGGTATATATATTAACAGTGCATCACTATTACTTACACTTACAAGTGGGATCAAAGAATCAAAGCATGCATTGTTTACATAGCACGCCCCGAAATCCAAAGACAACGCAGACAATCATGTCATTAAAATGTGAACAGGCCAAACCTCATTACAACCACAAGTGGCAGGTTTAACCATAGAAATAAGTTTTAGCACATTAAATTTAGTCTTGAGTCCTTTCTTCCTACAAACTTTTACTTCTACATCCTTATTTTGCATACAAACAAGTAATAAAATACATGCCAAAATTTGGCAAGTACATGCCATTTTGCAATCTACAATAGCCATTGTCACTGTCAGTAGGCATAAGAAACCTGAAGACAAAAACAGAGTTCATAAATGTTATTACACATGTTATTGTTCAACAGATTCACAAAGCTTACAGGTTTGCAATAATGCCATAACACACGCAATCATAATTAAATAGACCAACAATTCTTAAAATCCATAATATATTAACCCTAGATCAATCAAGTGACATAACCAGAATCATGTGTTTAAAATTTACAATTGTTTTCAAGTTTGCACGAATCAAACTTGGTGACAGTGGCATTGTGATGCTGACACTAATAGTTTCTAATTGCAACAACTCTACAATTGTTTCAAGTGTCAAAATGCTTACCTAATATTAAAGGCGTAGAATCTCTAAACAAGCAGAACAATTACACAAAGAGGCGAAAGGAAATTGCTCAAACGTCAAACGGTTAAAATTTATGTGGGAAAAACTGACCTCAGACTTTGATAAAACATCTTGCTCATTCTGATGCCAGGAAAGGTGAACAAAGATCCCAGAAAACCGCAGCATACTGCTAAGACGAACTTCATTATCAGTTTTGAAGCTGGTCCACTGTAACAAAAGTAACAATAATATTAATACTCTACACTACGAGTATACAGGATTAAAATATCTTTTGATATTACAATTTGCAACTCTACATGTTAATAGTTATTTTCATCAAGATAGGACAGGATTACTATGAACTATTAATATACATACATACTAAAAGGCTCAGATGCATTAAAATTTCGACCATTTGGGAATTAGATACGACGAGGCAATCATAGAAATTTATAAAAAGTGTGGAGTAATGTACTTACGTAGAAGGCAGTCCTTGAGCTTTTAAAAAGGCCGATGCGTTTTCGTGAAAACTTTGGTAAGCTGTATCAATTCCTACTTCCAAATTTTGCTCGTCAATTATCAAAACGATCATAGCAAGGAGCAGGTATACTAATCCCATTACCATACACATTCCTCTTTCACCCTGCAAATCATCTCCGCGGAAAAATATAGCCGTAATTGAACACAAAACACTCCTGCAAAATTCAGAAAAAAAAATATAAATACCAATGAAGTAGAAAACATATTTTGACATCATGAATCCATTTTAACATTCATTTATTGCAATTTAAGTTGATTTGACAAAAATGTTATTTAGAAAGAGATAAAGTTAGATAAAGGGGTGCTACATTGAGAGTAATAACAGTTTTTAATTTAATAATAATAATGAGAGTAGGGAAGACAATGTAGTTTATCAAATAGTTACTTACACACACAGCGCAAGAACAAGCAAACACCAGAAAACAGAAAGATTCATGTCATTTTGAGGCATCAGTATGGCATAATAAATCTAAACATAAAAATGACAAAATTACTTCTTTAATTTAAATTGTAGTTGGACATTTTTATGATAAAAATATTAATACCTCAGTTGCAATGTAAACAATTGTAGCATAAAGTGTGTAATCCACAACCCAATGATACTCTGGATAAAATTTTAAATGAGTAACTTCGATGGGAGTAACTTTTATTGACTCCAACTGTTGGCATAAATATGTAGTTTTTTATAGTAAATTCATATTGTACAGAATACAGATATGTGTATAGCAGCACAATAAAAGCAGTCGAGAAAGTACCTGAATGTCCAGATCTTTTGGGACGTGGAAAGCATTAGGATTTTTGGCATCTTGAAATTTTCCCTTTCCTTTAGCTTTACCAGAATCTTTGATACCGGCTAATTCTTTCAGTTCTTCGTCTGATGGATGTAAAAATCTAACGAGACTACAGATAATTTTTAAACAAGCAATTAGTACGATGAAGTTATAAAATTAATAGGCATTTATTAAAACCGTTTGTCATGTGCATTACCCAGTACTGCATAACATAAATCTTCCTAGTGAGAATTTTCCTCCCAATTTTGAAATAATGCTAGCCATAACTAAAGAAATGGCTAACTGGAATCCAAAGACTGCCTGTATCAAAAAAAACAAGATTGTCAGTTGAGCTTTTTAACAAATTCATAATAATTAAATGTTATAAATTACCTATTTAATATCTACCAGAATACCAGTGGACTTTCTCTCTAACTTTGTATAAGTAGATTTTTCAAAAAAAATCACAAATTGGTGAAAGTGGCAAAGTGAAGGCAAGCGAAATATTTTTAGTATAGCTGGTTAAATAAAGTGGCAAAGAGAAGGCAAGCGAAATGTTTTTGGTATAGCTGGTGAAAGTGACAAAGAGAAGGGAAGCGAAGTATTTTTGGTATAGCTGGTGAAAGTGGCAAAGAGACGGCAAGGGAATAGCTGGCCTCTGGTGAAGTGAAAGTGACAAAGTGAAGGCAAGCGAAATATTTTTGTTGGCAAAAGATGGCAAAAGCTGGCAAAAGAAAGTTTTAATGGAAAGTGGAAAGGAAAGTGAAATGCCATATTGTAATAAACAAAAATGACTAAATGCCAAATATTAAGAAAGCAAGGGAGTACTACGATAATCGTATGAAAATTGGTTTCACGCTTTTTCCATCACAAGAAACTTTTACTTCACTTTCACCAACTTTAAAAAGTTTCAAGCCTAGGAATACTTTATTAGCTGTAGTGATATTCATTCGTTTTTATGGTGTGTCTATTTGCGAAACATTTTTGGGGTTCCACCCTACCTTTTTTAGGCAAACGTACCTCTGTTGTCTGTAGCTTACTAAGGCTACTCAGTAATTCTGTAATTAGCTATTTAACTATTAATTTTAAGAAATGAAGTTGCTTCTTTACTTACCATATTGAAAAATACTCTTTATGTAAAGTCGGTGCTTTATAATAACAAAAACATGTACTAAACCACTAATAAACCACAACCTACAAACAATCTGCAGAGTTTCTCAGCTGTCTTACAAAAAATACGAATAGTATCTCCACAAAATTCATATCACAAATGTGTACAAATCATATGGACAACACAACAACCGAACTGATGAATCATGTCATAAAAACGGTGCACTTATTATACGTATTTTATCTTATGTTATTCTTCAATGAGTAACTTGCTAGAACAGAAAATTTGCATGTAATATCACAATAATTTATTAACAAATTTTTAGGGCAATTATTCGTGGTGATGTTCATGTTCTGTAGGTCTTCAAGTAGAGATTTCGCGGGAGTCCGGTTCCATACTACACCACACGCAAGGAAACTTGCAGTTTTGCCAAAGACATACATATACAAATGAGAAACGGCAGTTTTATAAAAGTTGCAAACTGCTACGCGGCTCTTATAGTGGCTGAATGAAATGGTCGTGTGACCCCCGCCCCACTCTCACTCTCAATTCAACAAATAAACGGTTCGGTGCGGAGATAAGAAGATAACACTCGATGGTCTTTGAACGCTCCGAATTTTCATGCCGAATATCCATACGATTAAATTAGAGGTCCTTTAGACTTTAGGGATGTTTTGTGTTTGCAAATTGCAAGTTGCAACAAATCTTCCCTAAAATGATATCCAAATCCAAAGTCTACCTATATTATACCTTTTTCAGGCTGGGATTTTTAGTCCTCAAAAACCATTCGACAAATTACTTTTTGGTTTTTCCTATCCTTCCTACACCAAGTAGTTATATAATGAAATCAGCAGACCTCATCGGGAGATGTATATAGAAGGATTGCGATTGGATTTAAATTGTCAAATTGCCAAGTGTCCTTACTTAATTTTATATCATTTTGTTCGTTTTGAAATTCTTTTTCTCTTGTCGGTGAATTTTTTCTACTCCATGGTGGAAATT